>CM022779.1:13293065-13338065 GCA_012411365.1 Ameiurus melas
TACAGTACCTGGAGACAGTTCAGTACAGTACCTGGAGGTGTTTCAGTACAGTACCTGGAGACAGTTCAGTACAGTACCTGGAGACAATTCAGTACAGTACCTGGAGGTGTTTCAGTACAGTACCTGGAGGTGTTTCAGTACAGTGCCTGGAGTCAGTTCAGTACAGTACCTGGAGTCAGTTCAGTACAGTACCTGGAGACAGTTCAGTACAGTACCTGGAGGTGTTTCAGTACAGTACCTGGAGTCAGTTCAGTACAGTACCTGGAGACAGTTCAGTACAGTACCTGGAGACAGTTCAGTACAGTACCTGGAGGTGTTTCAGTACAGTACCTGGAGACAGTTCAGTACAGTACCTGGAGACGGTTCAGTACAGTACCTGGAGACGGTTCAGTACAGTACCTGGAGACGGTTCAGTACAGTACCTGGAGAAGGTTCAGTACAGTACCTGGAGGTGTTTCAGTACAGTACCTGGAAGTGTTTCAGTACAGTACCGGGAAGTGTTTCAGTACAGTACCTGGAGGTGCTTCAGTACAGTACCTGGAGACGGTTCAGTACAGTACCTGGAAGTGTTTCAGTACAGTACCTGGAGGTGTTTCGTACAGTGCCTGGAGTCAGTTCAGTAGTAGTACCTGGTTCTCAGTATCGTACAGTGCCTGGAGTCAGTTCAGTACAGTACCTGGAGACAGTTCAGTACAGTACCTGGAGACAGTTCAGTACAGTACCTGGAGGTGTTTCAGTACAGTACCTGGAGACAGTTCAGTACAGTACCTGGAGACAGTTCAGTACAGTACCTGGAGGTGTTTCAGTACAGTGCCTGGAGTCAGTTCAGTACAGTGCCTGGAGTCAGTTCAGTACAGTACCTGGAGTCAGTTCAGTACAGTACCTGGAGACGGTTCAGTACAGTACCTGGAGGTGTTTTAGTACAGTACCTGGAGACGGTTCAGTACAGTACCTGGAGACGGTTCAGTACAGTACCGGGAAGTGTTTCAGTACAGTACCGGGAAGTGTTTCAGTACAGTACCTGGAGGTGCTTCAGTACAGTACCTGGAGACGGTTCAGTACAGTACCTGGAAGTGTTTCAGTACAGTACCTGGAGACAGTTCAGTACAGTACCTGGAGACAGTTCAGTACAGTACCTGGAGGTGTTTCAGTACAGTACCTGGAGGTGGTTCAGTACAGTACCTGGAAGTGTTTCAGTACAGTACCTGGAGACAGTTCAGTACAGTACCTGGAGACAGTTCAGTACAGTACCTGGAAGTGTTTCAGTACAGTACCTGGAGGTGTTTCAGTACAGTACCTGGAGGTGTTTCAGTACAGTACCTGGAGACGGTTCAGTACAGTACCTGGAAGTGTTTCAGTACAGTACCTGGAGGTGTTTCAGTACAGTACCTGGAGTCAGTTCAGTACAGTACCTGGAGACAGTTCAGTACAGTACCTGGAGGTGTTTCAGCTCAGTACCTGGAGGTGTTTCAGTACAGTACCTGGAGGTGTTTCAGTACAGTACCTGGAGGTGTTTCAGCACAGTACCTGGAGGTGTTTCAGTACAGTACCTGGAGGTGTTTCAGCACAGTACCTGGAGGTGTTTCAGTACAGTACCTGGAGGTGTTTCAGTACAGTACCTGGAGACAGTTCAGTACAGTACCTGGAGACAGTTCAGTACAGTACCTGGAAGTGTTTCAGTACAGTACCTGGAGGTGTTTCAGTACAGTACCAGGAGGTGTTTCAGTACAGTACCTGGAAGTGTTTCAGTACAGTACCTGGAGACAGTTCAGTACAGTACCTGGAGTCAGTTCAGTACAGTACCTGGAGAAGGTTCAGTACAGTATCTGGAGATGTTTCAGGACGGTCCCGGGTAGAGGAATTTAAAGTCGATCGTGCACACACCTCTATTCTTTAAGTGCCAGTGGCCCGTTAAAACATAGGGGGTACAAACCTTTTCCCCATCATCTTGTGCAGATGACCCTTGAATCGGTTTTATCTAGTCTGAAATATTTTCACACCTACAAAATAAATTTTGGTGCTTTATTTACTTCTGCCTTGCTGTATTTTTTCACGGCCCCGACTAGTCGACATGGTTCGTTTGGACAGTGAAGATAACTACGTTCCTATTTTATTATGATATTGACTTCTAGAGCTGTAGGACTCGAGCGCGGTCTCGATGTTTTCTGTGTTGTTGTAAATATCGTTTGCGTTGTCTTTTCTTTTCGAGTGCACACAATTCGACCAGAAGTCATTCCGTTTTATCTCGCTGTGGTTGCTGGGACTACGGCTGTTGCGATGGCCTTGGGACTGCAATTACCACGTACACAGTGGACTAGCTCAACAAAAAGACCTCATATTAAACACCATAATCGACTTCCATTTACTTTCACACTAACCGTCGTTACCCAGATGGGGACGGGTTCTCTTCTGAGTCCGGTTCCTCTCGAGGTTTCTTCCTCATATCATCTCAGGGAGTTTTATCTCAGTACATCAACACCGTCTCACTCAACAGGGATACATTCACACACTTAAAACCTCAATCCTGTGTTTATATGTTTCTGTAAAGCGGCTTCGAGACAACGTCCGTCGTGAAAAGCAGCATCCTGATGCAACAAACCCTCGTTCCAGTGTTGAATTTGTACCGCTCCTGAGAGCCCAGGTGCAGCTCAGGTGCAGGCGATGGAGCAAAATTGAGATGTCATTTCCTCTTAAGTGCTTGCATGCCACTCAGCAAGACCAGTGGTAATAAAGCTGTGCATGGTGTACTGCCCCGAGTCCTCTTACCAAGCTGAAATGTAATAACAGCACTTGTTTCATTTTTTTTTTTTTTCTGGTTGGAAAACAGCTCCTCCAGATCAACCTGTATAGCTCCACTCTCATACTTGAGCCATTTTTGGGAACATGGAACACGCTTTCTTTTTACGCTTTCTTCAGCCGGTTCTTATATATATATATATATATATGTATATGTATATATATATATATATATATGTATATATGTATATATATATATATATATATATATATATATATATGTGTATATATATATGTATATGTATATATATATATATATATATATATATATATATATATATATATATATATATATATATATATATATATATATATATATATATATATATATGTATATATATATATATATGTATATATATAATATGTATGTATATATATATATGTATGTATATATATATATATGTATGTATATATATATATATGTATGTATATGTATATATATATATATATTGTATATGTATATATATATATATGTGTGTATATGTATATATATATATATATATATTGTATATATATATATTATATATATATATATATATATGTATATATATGTATATATATATATATATATATATGTATATGTATATATATGTATGTATATGTGTATATGTATATGTATGTATATGTGTATATGTATATGTATGTATATGTGTATATGTATATGTATGTATATGTGTATATGTATATGTATGTATATGTGTATATATATATATATGTATGTATATGTATATATATATATATGTATATATATATATATATATATATATATATATATATATATATATATATATATATATATATAAACAGGCGTTTATCTCTCAAAAGTGGTAACACTTTATCTTCTTAATAACCATGAATACATTCATAACATGAGTTCTAATGAGCTGAAATACTTAGCCATATGTACGATGACTAATGAATACATACGTTTTGGCTTGGTGATATATCGTGTTATGAACACGCCTTTTAATGCACCGTTTTAACCATTCATAAGTAAGTCAATTCTGAAATATGAATATATTTATAACATGAACATGAACATTCTCGTTTAATGCGTCCTTCTGATGATTTGTAGCGAGGATGACTATGGACATTATAAACAAGACATTAAACTTACTTTGGACCAAATAAGGGTTTAAATCAGAAGTAGAATACACATTATGTATCATGATATGATATATAGGTTTGCTTTTTTTTTTTTTTTTAAATGCCTAAAAAATAATAATAAATACGTTGTTTAACACTGGAAAGAAATCCATAATAATGTAAAAAAAAAAAATGTAAGAATTTATTAAAGACGAATAACTTCAAACTAGCCCTGTGATGGACTGGCACCCTGTCCAGAGTGTACCCCGCCTTGTGCCCGATTCTTCCTGGGATAGGCTCCAGGTTCCCCGTGACCCTGAAGAAGGAGTAAGCGGTTGAAGATGGATGGATGGATGGATGGAACTTCAAACTAGTTGCTTAGATGAGTTACGTTCAGTTCGTACTTGTATCAGAAAGGTAGATTGTGCATAATTTATCAAGCCGACATTATATCATCATATCGCCCAGCTCAAATTACTCGCTAAATTAAGGCACCAAAAACTGTCCAATAACAATGAAGGGTCACTTTCTGATTTCCAGCTTAAATCAGTGTAAACTGGCGCAGAAATGGACTCATTGGTGATACGCAGTAGTGTGGAGGCTAATAATTGGTGTAATAAAGGCCGGTGGAGGTGGTGAGACCTCTGGGAGAATATCTCCAACACCGATTGTACAGTAAGTGTTTCAGAATGTGAAGAGAACGCACTTTTAACCGTAATATAGGCACCGAAGTGAGCACGTTCTTGTAAAGCTCTCCAAAGTGTCTGATTAATTGTAGTGATAAAAGTAGCCGACTCTATTAACTGTTCTTTTTCCCGGCTGCCGGAGGTGAGAAGGAACGATTTAGTGCCAGGAGTGTCATTTATTTCCCGGTATGGGATTCGTATCCATTTAAAAGCAGAGCTACAGTATGTTTCTGAGGCATCTTATCAAACTTAACCCTTCGGCTGCTGTGCCTTATGTCCAAGAGCTGTATTGCCAAGGAATTTGATTTGGTACTGTATGTCAAGCTTCCAGTACGTAGACAAATACGACAGCAGGACGCATAGCATTAAGAACTGAAGAGAAATGAAAGTATACAAGACGCAATAACGTTTAAGATGGAATAGACATTGTGTAGATGCTACGTACAGCTATGCAAGGGGTAATGCAGTGCAGAGAAGGTAGGGGTACATATTTACAGGCGATAGATGGTGCTCAGTGCTCTGTAGCTAGCGCTGGCCATTTGTTAAATAAACATCTCCTTACTGAAAGCGTCACTATATCTGCAATTCAAGTCCCTGTGAACGAGCTGTTACTATAGAACCGGTAGCGTATGAGACCGAGCGCGTCGATATAAACCTGTGATTCAGAACTGCGCTACTGTCAGAGCCGCTGGTGTAGAAAACTAACCAACACATTCTGACCAATCAGAATCCAGAATTCAACAATGACCACGTTTACATGGACAGCAGTTATCTAATTATCGACCTTATTCTGAATAAGACCGGTTTCGGGACGCAGCCGTGCTCTCTGGTCTGCCGTAAAACGGTCGAGCGCTGCCGTGTGTGTACGTGTGCTGTCGTGAATTACGGTGAAATCTCTCGCACGACGTTAAGAGTGTGGTTACGGTGTGTACGTGTCTGTAATACACGTCGATAATGCGACTAAAACAGGAGTACTCCACACGTCTTAATTCGAGTTGTGGTTACTTCGAGTACGACTTTAATCAGATTAAGGTCATTACAAATTGCTGTTTACATGCTAGTTTCTTAATCAGAGTATCGTCTTAATCGGGTTAATAGTGGATTATTGTTGTCCATGTAAACACACGTCTTGCTTTGCTTCTGTACTCTGTTCCTTATCGTTTGCCATTTTGAAAGTGCAGATTTAAAAAAAAAAGTATTTATTTATTTTTGTTGTCTAATTCCACTCTTATAAAGCGATGTTTGCTTCTTGTCGCGCTCCTCCTGCTCATTGTCTTATTGTAAACACCGTAATCTCCACGGCCGTTACTCTGAACACATTTCCATGAAAACGAGTATCACAGCAGCAGCCCTCACCGGAGGATACAGTACAGTAACAATGGCTTTTCTTTCTTTCTTTCTTTCTTTTATTGTGAGGACGAAGCACACTCTTTTGTGCTTTCCCGAATGGAACTTTCACACACCATTAATTTGGATGATCATGTACTCTCTAATAAGGAGTGAGGGGTGGGGGAATGACGAACAAGTGCCTTCCTATGTGGAATACAGCAAAGAGAGAGGGGGGGAAAAAAAAGAGGCATTAAAGTGTATGGCTGCATTAACGCGTTAAAAATAAAGCCGAAGCTCGAGGGAGGAAGGGAGGAGTGGAGCGGCGTCTGGATAACGGACAGTTGGTCTCGGGTTCTGTCTAAGCCCACCGCAGAACACATTCAGATTTATTCATGTATTTCACAGCGGTCTGAGCATCTGTCATTCACCCTGCCGCGCTTTGTCCAGGCAATTCCCAACCAAACCAGTCGCTCGGAATAAAAGAGGAATAGAAAGAGCGTTCAGAATAGAGTGTTATTTATTGTCTCCGTCGACTCGAATATCTGTCTCTGTGTTGATTTAACTTTTACGACCTTCCTATACAGCGTCTTACTGCTGGTGGACTGTAGGGTTTCGGGAATTGACATTAACACCACATTGCATTGTGGGATTGAAGCACCAAAAAGTCTGTATTTGACATAGGTTAGCAGTTGAGCTTGAGTAGGAGTTTTTCGGTGTCAATATTTACTGAGTACGAAAGCTGATGGCTGATATGACGGCAGTTTTCTCCCCCCAGATCCCGTAGATACAGTATAATAATTCTTTTTAATGTATTGACATACATCCAGAAAACCGTTGGACGTTTAATTTCATATGAACACTAAAGAACACTTAAGAGAAATGTCTTCTTGAATGAAGTGACCGATTATGGTCCATTATATTAGCATAACGCTACTGCCCATCATGACTTTGGCAGCCTTTGCGATATGACTACTGTATGTGCAGAACATGTGATGTTGACGATATCCATCACGCCATCCATTTTCTCCATACCGCTCATCCTACACAGGGTCACGGGGAGCCTGGAACCTATCCCAGGGAACTCCGGGCACAAGGCAGGGGACACCCCGGACCCTGGACGAGACACATTCACACGCTACGGACAATTTGGAAACGCCAATCAGACTACAGCACATGTCTTTGGACTGGGGAAGGAAACCGGAGTACCCAGAGGAAACCCCCAAAGCACGGGGAGAACATGCGAACTCCTCACACACCGATATCATTCAGCCATAAACTACAGTGAGTCTGCAGTATGGGTCGTGCGAGTACGTCATACGCGGTCTGCAAAGCATTACGATTTTTCTCACGTTTGCTATCTATCTTAGCTTTGAATGATGTTTTTTCACTAAACAACGGTAGCGGATTAAACACGGCCGAAGCGTGTTTCTGTGGGGTCGCTAAGCGTAACCACGGTGCCAAGAGGCGGAGGTTGCTGTAGTGTGATTTAGGATGAGGCAGGAGCGGTGAAATTTTGGGGGAAATCGCAGCCGGACACAAAAACGGAAGAGAATCGCTGGAGTAGAGACCGTCGTTAATAAATAATCAATCGAGGGTAATTCATTTTAATTGATATTTTGAAAAAGTTGGTTGTGAGCGGAAAAGTCTGATCATACACCGTGAGTAACCGTGACTCACGTAGCCAGAGTAACCAGAAAACCTTCAGAAATCTGATGGAAGACATTAGACATTTCAAAATTGGATTGCACCGGTCCGCTCTGATGGACAGGGAGTGGATGAGAGTGTCAATGTTGCGTATCTCGTAGGTAATTAAATACGGCCATGCAGCAGTTTTTTTTTTTTCTAGAAAATGTGTCATTTTGTCAGCACTCCATGTCTCGCAGTTCCATCCTTATTCCTCTAATGGGCTTTTAATTACACTAAATTACCCCAGCAGTCCTATACAACATGACGTGGAGCCAGCGATAGCTGGGGCAGGGAGGGGGTCTAGACAGAGCTGAGTGGGTTATTAGAGCTTTATTTCCTCCAATTTTATGAGAAGCTCATCACTCGGCGATGCCCGCTCCGTCCCCCCACGGCCTGCTGAGTGGAGAGAACATTCACGACTTTCTGTCAGACTCCGAGTGAGACACACACTGCTCATGAAAAGCCTCTCAGCAGTGGAGCCGTAAAACCCCACCATCAAACACACTCTCTCCATCCATGCTAATATGCTCTCTATTCACAAAGCCCTGAATACAAGTTACTGATTGGTTGTTGGGAACTATGGTGATCAGTGATTGGTTGTTTGGGACGGTGGTGATCAGTGGTTGGTTGTTGGGGATGATGGTGTTTGGTTGTTGGAAACAATGGTGACTAGTTTTTGGGAATGATGGTGATTAGTGATTGGTTGTTGGGAACTGCAGTGATTGTTGGGAAGAGTGGTGATTGGATGATGGGAACAGTGGTGATCGGTAATTTGATGTTGGGAGCAGTAGTGATCGGTGATTGCTTGTTGGGAACAGTGCTGATTGGTTGTTGGGAACAGTGGTGATCGGTGATTGGATGTTGGGAAAAGTGCTGATTGGTTATTGGGAACAGTGGTGATCGGTGATTGGATGTTGGGAACAGTGCTGATTGGTTGTTGGGAACAGTGGTGATCGGTGATTGGATGTTGGGAACAGTGCTGATTGGTTGTTGGGAACAGTGGTGATTGGATGTTGGGGACAGTGCTGATTGGTTGTTGTGAACAGTGGTGATTGGTGATTGGATGTTGGGAAAAGTGGTGATTGGATGTTGGGAATAGTGCTGATTGGTTGTTGAGAACAGTGGTGATTGGATGTTGGGAACAGTGCTGATTGGTTGTTGGGAACAGTGGTGATTGGATGTTGGGAATAGTGCTGATTGGTTGTTGGGAACAGTGGTGATCGGTGATTGGATTTTGGGAACAGTGCTGATTGGTTGTTGGGAACAGTGGTGATGGATTGTTGGGGACAGTGCTGATTGGTTGTTTTGAGAACAGTGGTGATTGGTATTGGATGTTGGGAAAAGTGGTGATTGGATGTTGGGAACAGTGGTGATTGGTTGTTGAGAACAGTGGTGATTGGATGTTGGGAACAGTGCTGATTGGTTGTTGGGAACAGTGGTGATTGGATGTTGGGAATAGTGCTGATTGGTTGTTGGGAACAGTGGTGATTGGATGTTGGGGACAGTGCTGATTGGTTGTTGTGAACAGTGGTGATTGGTGATTGGATGTTGGGAACAGTGGTGATTGGATGTTGGGAATAGTGCTGATTGGTTGTTGAGAACAGTGGTGATTGGATGTTGGGAACAGTGCTGATTGGTTGTTGGGAACAGTGGTGATCGGTGATTGGATGTTGGGAACAATGCTGATTGGTTGTTGGGAACAGTGGTGATTGGCTGATTGGTTAAAAAGTCGCTAGATTTTATATGAAAAAATAATATGCAGTATAGCTCATGCTCATGGTCTTAAACCGAAACACTCTTTTGTTTCTTTATTTTAGCGCATTGCTAACTTTTGACAGGAGACTATAATTACACACCCACATGGATTACAGTCAACACCAGAACAGGCAAAAATAATGATATAAACATTGCACACTTTTCACTCAAACACCGTCACTTTAACAGACTGCATTCTCAATAGAACGTTTTCTTACATAATAGTATTTTTTGATGAAATAGATGCCAATAATTTGGGAGTTTCTTCACAGCTGTTTGCTCTTTCCTTTTTCCTTTTTCCTTTTTTCTACACGGTGTGTGTGTAAATCAGTGGAAGAATCAGAAATATACGGTGTTGCACCCACTAAACTTCAACCGGAATTACTTAAAAAGTGCATTAGTTATTAATTATGAATTATTATGAGTTATTAATTAGTTTATTCATTTATTACTCCGGTGGCACCAGAATTTCACAATAATTAAAAATATCATCAGGCTCTCATTTGTTTGTTTGTGCTTGTCTGTTCAAGAAATTGTTTGTTTCTTCGTCATATTTTTTCTTTGTTTGCATTTGTTTGTCGTTAGTTTTCATTTGTTTATTTATTTTTTTTATTTCTGACTATTGTATAATGAGTGATATCATTAGCTTGAGATTTATTTAAAATTAGGTAGTGCAGATCAAATGAAAACAACACCTAGATCTTCATTATTATTTAAAAAAAAAAATTTTTATATATATATATATATTTATATGTGTATGTGTGTGTATATGTGTATATATATATATATATATATATATATATATATATATATATATATATATATATATATATATATATATAGTATGTGTGTGTATAATTAATATATATATATATATATACAGTGGTGTGAAAAAGTGTTTGCCCCCTTCTTCATTTCCTGTTCCTTTGCATGTTTGTCACACTTAAGTGTTTCGGAACATCAAACCAATTTAAACAATAGTCAAGGACAACACAAGTAAACACAAAATGCAATTTGTAAATGAAGGTGTTTATATATTAAAGGTGAAAAAAATCCAAACCATCATGGCCCTGTGTGAAAAAGTGATTGCCCCCTTGTTAAAACATACTACAACTGTGGTTGTCCACACCTGAGTTCAATTTCTCCTAGCCACCCCCAGGCCTGATTATTGCCACACCTGTTCACAATCAAGGCATCACTTAAATAGGAGCTGCTTGACACAGTAAGGTCCACCAGAACATCCTTAAAAGCTACACATCATGCGGAGACCCAAAGAAATTCAGGAACAATTGAGAAGAAAGTAATTGAGATCTATCAGTCTGGAAAGGGTTATAAAGCCATTTCCAAAGCTTTGGGAATCCAGCGAACCACAGTGAGAGAGCCGTTATACCCACAAATGGCGAAGACATGGAACAGTGGTGAACCTTCCCAGGAGTGGCCCGGGCCGCCCAAAATTACCCCAAGAGCGCAGCGACGACTCATCCAAGAGGTCACAAAAGACCCCACAACAACGTCCAAAGAACTGCAGGCCTCACTTGCCTCAGTTAAGGTCAGCGTTCATGCCTCCACCATCAGGAAAAGACTGGGCAAAAATGGCCTGCATGGCAGTGTTCCAAGGAGAAAACCACTGCTGAGCAAAAAGAACATCAAAGCTCGTCTCAATTTCTCCACAACACATCTTGATGATCCCCAAGACTTTTGGGACAACATTCTGTGGACCGGAGACAAAAAGTGGAACTCTTTGGAAGGTGTGTGTCCAAGTATATCTGGCATAGAAGGAACACTGCATTTCATAAAAAGAACATTATACCAACAGTAAAATAATGGTGGTGGTAGTGTGATGGTCTGGGGCTGTTTGCTGCTGCTTCAGGACCTGGAAGACTTGCCGTGATAAAAGGAACTATGAATTCTGCTGTCTACCAAGAGATCCTGAAGGAGAATGTCCGACCATCTGTTCTGTTGTACTCAAGCTGAAACGAACTTGGGTTCTGCAGCAGGACAATGATCCTAAACACACCAACAAGTCCAACACCGAATGGCTGAAGAAGAAAACAAAATGAAGACTTTGGAGTGGCCTAGCCAAAGTCCGACCTGAATCCTATTGAGATGTTGTGGTATGACCTTAAAAAGGCCGTTCATGCTCGAAAACCCTCTAATGTAACTGAATTAGGACAATTCTGCAAAGATGAGTGGGCCAAAATTCCTCCAGGACGCTGTAAAAGCCTCATTGCACGTTATCACAAACGCTTGGTTGCAGTTGTTGCTGCTAAGGGTGGCCCAACCAGTTATTAGGTTTAGGGGGCAATCACTTTTTCACACAGGGCCATGATGGTTTGGATTTTTTTTCACCTTTAATAATAAACACCTTCATTTACAAATTGCATTTTGTGTTTACTTGTGTTGTCCTTGACTATTGTTTAAATTGGTTTGATGTTCCGAAACACATAAGTGTGACAAACATGCAAAGGAACAGGAAATGAGGAAGGGGGCAAACACTTTTTCACACCACTGTATATATATATAAATTAATGTAGCATTTATTGACTATTGCACATTTTAACCGCGATTCAAAAACCGAAATTCAACACCGTAGTCTTAACCGCTTACAGTCTCAGATTATTATTATTATTATTATTATTATTCAGCGAATCATCTGAAAGCAGAATATTCAGTAAACACTGCATTATTCAGGAAGTGCTTGTAGTTACGGGAATGAGAAATGGAGGATAAAACATTTATACTTTATTCTCTACTGAAGCAACATTGGGAGTTTATCAGTCTCGGAGTAATGTCGACTAAACGGGGCGGAAGTGTTACAAATACATTAGCGAGAAAGCTTTTAAGTGAGGCGGATTTTTGATCTGAAACTTCCTTCATTAGAAATGCAACACGAAAGTAAAACGATACAGACGCGTGCTCTCGGGATCAGAGATATGAAGGTATTCGTCGATACTGACGCCAGCGTGGAACTGGAGTACAATACATTATACAGTACATTACACTACAGCGCATTTAGTACATCTGAACCCGAAGATGTTTTTGTCGGTAATGTTATAATCAGAATTATGAGAAAAATGCTGCTTCAGTATGGGAATTATTTCTCGATCAATGATTAAAGCAGTTAAAGCAAAGCACACTGTCAGCTGTGGGAAAATATTACTCGGAGGAACTACGGCATCTTCTTACGACTCCGATGAAACATCTCTAAGGCATTTAAACAGCATGTTTAATAGAAAGTGTGTGGACACGGTTCTGTGATGTCCCTGATCGATTAATACTAAGTAAGTCTGAACAAATGACGTGGAAAGAATCTGCAGTTGGTGGTGTCCCTCAAGGCTCGCTGCTCAGTCCTCTTCTCTTTTCCCTCTCTATCTGTTTTTATAGTGATGCGAGATCTTCCTGTAACTACTCACATTGCTGTCGAGTCCAAAACGACTCGGAGAGATCTGAAGCACAATGCATGCTGACCTTTTTTTTTTTTTTTTAATTATTGTTTTCAAAGTAAGCGATGGGTCAATGTGCTAAATGCCATCAATGTAGGACTAAATGATGGCGCTGGAAAGCTATTTTTACGCCACAGAACATGGTTTTCCACATGATTTAAATTGTGTGACGCATCACAGGACGCAGCAGAAAGATTTTCTATTAATCTGATATAGGAATATTCTTGCTGCAGTGCCTCTGGGGAAGACGTTCGACTTTGTTATTGGAAACGGATTAAAATGTCAAATTGAATGTTTATTAAGGAGGCAAAAGAGCAAGCAGAGGAAGAAAACACTGACCATGTGCTGCAGCAGAGCTGTTAAGAGGCAAACTTAGAATTCTGATTCATTACAACGTGTAAAGTCGTACAGTTTTGCGGATAAAACGCTGAAAGACTCGTTCATTACTCATGTACAGTAATAGAGCCAGTTCTAAACGCTGTGAATCGAAATTCATTTTAAACCTGCTTTTTCACCACAGACCTAATGCGACGCATGACTGTGTTTAATGATTAGCCGTAACCCTTTCTATAATGTTTTGGAACACGCACTCATTTGATAATATGAAGATAATATGAATATAAAGTCTAAAGTTCGATCGAGTTTTAAACAAGACATCGTGTACTGTAACTTCTGAGCTAAACTGCTTAATTACTACTGGATTTGTTAAAAAAATATTCTATAACATGAACACCACTGAGAGGTGTATTTATTAGGGAGCAAGTGAACAGTCAGTTCTCGAAGTTGACGTGTTGGAAGCAGGGGGAGGGGGGGGATCTGAGCGTCTTTTACAAGGCGTGGATTGTGATGGCCAGACGACTGGGTCAAAACATCTCCAAAGCAGCAGGTCTTAATGCTGTGGTTAGTACCTAGACCCCTCTCAATCCGATCGAGCGTGTGTGGGATGTTCTGGACAAACAAGTCCGAGCCATGGAGGCCCCACGCCAGAACCTACAGGACTTGGGTTCAGATACCACAGCACACCTTCTGAGGTCTTGTGGAGTCCATGGGTGAGAGAGCTGTTTTAGTGGAATTTACACGAGGTGGTTTTAATGTCCTGGCTGATCGATGTGTGTGTGTTTTCTAAAATCTGTAATATTTTACACCTAAAATTTTAGTTGAAAAACTTTTCAGCAGTTCAGTTTTTACACCGTTTTTATTTTCACTGGAAATGTGTGTGTTTGGTTTTTTTTTAGAAAGTAAAAAAGTAAAGTCCAAATGAATTAGAATTTTCTTTCAGTTCCTGATTAATCAAATCACCAAACAATATGTTTTATAGTGATGTATCGTTGTGAGGTTGAATTTTCGTGAAGGAATCGCGTTAATTAAAAGTGCAGAGACCGTGTTGGAGAGAGCTAATCGGATTCAGTGGAAGCGTTGAGGTGGAATTGTATTAATTATGTCATGTTAAATGACAGTGACGTGATATTTAATGAGTGGAAACGAACAACTGTTACGTTGCGGTGTCTTGAATTTGTTCCACTTTAAAAAAAAAAAAAGAAAAGAAAGAAAGAAAAATGAACTATATTGAACACGCGAAAGCTGGAAACGCTTGCTGTGTAACTCATTTCCTGTCTTCGGTATCTGATGTATGACGTTCTTAATGATGGTTAAGGTTGGCTGTAATTGGCGTTCTCTCGCAGAGCGCATTAATCCACAGGGACGCTTTTTGCTTGCCCTTAAGTGGCAGCGTGTCGATCTCAGATCCCAGGAGGCCTTCGTTTGAAATGGTCAGGAAACAAGACTGAAATGTAATTAACCCTCATCACAGAGATTTCACAGCCCAACCATACTGATCCTCTCCAAGTCATCACTAATTAGCACAAACTTAGCATTATCGTCTGCTAAATGCCAGAACGTCATAATCACTAAATAACAATAAAGGTGATTGCTTTGATTCTCTTTTTATTTACTTCATATTCAGCTCACACAGTGGGTGGTGCGGCCTATTTTGCTCGTTTCTTTTTGTTTGTTTGTATTTTTGGAAATGTTTCCGAGCGGATCAGTCTGTTGATGTCTCTTTGGAGAAGGTGATCGGGGCTTTTTTTCTGTCATCGTTGACTACAGACAACGACTCAGTCGATGAAGATGTGCTTTTACATGTAATTAGAATTGGTGAAGTAGGCTATGGCTGCAGAAGCCGTTCAGATAACACAGGAATGTTAAGAGACGCTAAATGGACTATTTATTTATTTTTTAATCGTTATCGTGTACAGCTGTTCTGGTCCAGACAGGACTAGTGTACAGCTGTTCTGGTCCAGACAGGACTAGTGTACAGCTGTTCCGGTCCAGACAGGACTAGTGTACAGCTGTTCCGGTCCAGACAGGACTAGTGTACAGCTGTTCCGGTCCAGACAGGACTAGTGTACAGCTGTTCTGGTCCAGACAGGACTAGTGTACAGCTGTTCCGGTCCAGACAGGACTAGTGTACAGCTGTTTCGGTCCAGACAGGACTAGTGTACAGCTGTTTCGGTCCAGACAGGACTAGTGTACAGCTGTTCCGGTCCAGACAGGACTAGTGTACAGCTGTTCTGGCCCAGACAGGACTAGTGTACAGCTGTTCCGGTCCAGACAGGACTAGTGTACTGCTGTTGTGGTCCAGACAGGACTAGTGTACAGCTGTTGTGGTCCAGGCAGGACTAGTGTACAGCTGTTGTGGTCCAGACAGGACTAGTGTACAGCTGTTGTGGTCCAGACAGGACTAGTGTACAGCTGTTGTGGTCCAGGCAGGACTAGTGTACAGCTGTTCTGGTCCAGGCAGGGCTAGTGTACAGCTGTTGTGGTCCAGACAGGACTAGTGTACAGCTGTTGTGGTCCAGACAGGACTAGTGTACAGCTGTTGTGGTCCAGACAGGACTAGTGTACAGCTGTTGTGGTCCAGGCAGGACTACTGTACAGCTGTTGTGGTCCAGACAGGACTAGTGTACAGCTGTTGTGGTCCAGACAGGACTAGTGTACAGCTGTTGTGGTCCAGACAGGACTAGTGTACAGCTGTTGTGGTCCAGACAGGACTAGTGTACAGCTGTTGTGGTCCAGACAGGACTAGTGTACAGATGTTGTGGTCCAGGCAGGACTACTGTACAGCTGTTGTGGTCCAGACAGGACTAGTGTACAGCTGTTTCGGTCCAGACAGGACTAGTGTACAGCTGTTGTGGTCCAGACAGGACTAGTGTACAGCTGTTCTGGTCCAGACAGGACTAGTGTACAGCTGTTCTGGTCCAGACAGGACTAGTGTAAAGTAGTACAGGAATAGTGTACATAATGTACATAAAACCTAAAAGTACGTAAAATTCCGCAAAATAACATTTTCAATCCAAAAGCCAGCGCTAATGGTTTCAACCCAAGCACTGAGTTGAGCAGTTGAACATTAAGAGCCTCATCCATTTCATCTGTCCTCCAAATATGTAGTGGATTTCTGTTGGCTCTTGAACAGGAACAGGAATCTGAGGCTACAGTGGACACAGGCTCGAGATGAATTGGACAAAGACCAGACGGCGTTGTTGCAGTCTTTGACTGTTTTAACAGTTTTATAGGCACCTCTTTGGATTGTCCTGAAAGCCATTCTCACTGTACGACCTACTGTAATACCAGTGGAAATGTGTGTGGAAATATTGTGTTGAACTCCCATGATTCTACATTAGATGTGGACTGTAGAGATCGGTGTGTAGCTTCTTGGCAATGATTTTTGCTGTTCTCCATGTATTTGGGATTTGCTGGCATCTATGATGTAAAATTGAGTCAATCAGGCTGGAGATCCCATATGCTTCATGATCATACTGTAATATCCAGCGGTGTTTGCGCGTTTCAGACCCTACAAGACTTTTTCCAGTTCAGGAAGCTCAAAAAGCCTCGGGACGACTTTGATGACTTTCACGACTTTCATGACTTTCCTTTCCAGGCTGTGAGCAGTGTGCGTTTTACAGCTTGTTTACGATTGCTCTTTTGTGCCTCCTTCAAAAGGAGACGTGGTTGGGTGTGACAGATAAAGCTGAATTTCTGCACAGCTCTGCAATGACAGATTGTACTTCAGCTTTTCCACTCAAAGCTGTGCGATTTTGCTCTGCCACTACACTGAAATATTGGCTACCGATTAGGGATGTAGGTAACCGAATATGAATACATTCTCTGCATACGTTCTCAAGAAAAATAAACAAAAAACTGTCCAAACCTACGATTTTGAATGTGCCACAACAAAATTTGGTACATCTACGCCTGAGGTTCCCAAACTAGCGGTCTTGAGTCTACATGGGATAATCCAGTCTCCTCTGCTTCGGATCACACCGTCCTGGCGTGGATTATTTCCCTGTAACGACACAACAGACCGTTAAATCGGTTTGAACGTCACAGATTGAACGTTATATAAATCTAGAGTTAACCAAATGTAGGGTGGTCAAGTCTTAGGCTCATAGAAACTCGCAGAACGGGGGTCATTTTCCGATCCCCTGTTCTACGTAGTAGCTCTGTATTAAAAGTTGTAGGCTAGGGATCATCAACTAGACACGTGAGGTTCGAATAGATTAAAACTCTCTCTCTCTCTCTCTCACAGAAATAAAATGTACTGAAGCAGAACTGATAAACATGTGGGGAAAATGCGCATAGTTTAGCTGTAAACATGAACTTCATATAATCTTATAGAAATAATAATAATAATAATAATAATAATAATAATATGTCATGTTCACAGCATGGCAGTGTAGAAGTGATGATTGTACGCCGAGAGCTTTAAATATATGCTGATATGACAATGCTGTGCTACAATAGCTCTGCAGGAGGAGATATTCTTAATGCTGCTCGCCTTAGTAGTCATACAAGCGGTCAAGCCTGCGTCATGGAAATCGTGAGCTGAGTGCCGGGGTCCTGAGCGCTACTCTAAACAAGACAAAAACGTATGCGGCAGGATAATAACGGGATTTTTGTTCTCCATTGTCTGATACGTAGTAGAGAAACACCAGAGGTCACTATGCCAGGCTTCTGACAGGAAATCTGTTGGCATAACGAGACAAAAATGCTAAGAAGTCCGAGGTGTTGAGTTCATTTCGATCTGTATGTCGTTATATTAAAAAAAAATAATAAAAAGGACAGTTGACTAGTTCCGAATCTGTTTTGGAGCTGGGTTTCCGATGCACTGTAGAGTAACAGAAACGACTTTTTTAGAGACGAGTGTAGCGTTTCGGTATATATGTATGTGACACAGCTAGAAAAAATAACAATAATTGTTATTAGTTGTTAATAGTAGTGGTTGTTTTATATATGCAATACGTGGGTTGTCCACTAATCGTAAGGTTGGCGGTTCGATTCCTGGCCCACGTGACTCCACATGCGGACGTGTCCTTGGGCAAGACACTGAACCCCACGTTAACACCTTGCATAGCAGCTCTGCTACAACTGGTGTGTGTGTGTGTGTGTGTGTGTGTGTGTGTGTGTGTGTGTGTGAATTAGAACCCATCTAAAGCGCTTCGTGTAAAGGAATAACCACACCAACGTGGGTTATTTTCCAATAACAGCATGTCCCCAAGTCTTTAATTTCTCGTACAGCACAGCAGTTTGCTGATAATTACACATTTTTCGCGATTAAAGGATGATACGGCGTACGTTTATTCCATTTATAGTTATAGACGTTTTTGCAGTGGTCGGGGCTTAAAAATGAGAAGACTTTACCTGAAAAACAGAGAAGAAAAGCTCAGAGTGTAACTTAACACCTGGTATTAATGACATGATGACTCAGTTTAGGCAACAATGAGTCTTATGTTAGACAAAATGTTCGACAGTAGTGTGTGTGTGTGCGTGTGTGTGTGTGTAGTGATATTTCTGTCTGCATGAGTGTGTGTGTGCGTGCTCTCCTCTCTAGTGCTTGTCTCTCAGCCTCCTGGATGTGAAGACCATGAAGCTCAGAGCTCTCTTTAGTTTATCCACACTCCTCCACCTTCCCTGTTCTCCTTTCATTCTGACAGTATTTCCGTCTCCTCCTCCGTCTCCTCCTCCGTCTCTCCCTACCTGCTGGAATATACCGCATGTACAGCCATTTGGACGTGGACAAATAAGTTTAAATAATAATAATATCAATAAGAATTTCATGTACTTCACTCAGATCCTTTTAAGTCAATATGAATGCAGTATTATACAATACAATAGATGTCACTTACGGAATTTTGGCAGACGCCCTTATCCAGAGTGATTTATGCATTCATACAACTGAGTAGTTGAGGGTTAAGGGCCCAGCAGTGGCAACCTGATCAGTAACCCAAAGACTTTAACCACTGAGTCACCACTACCCCAAAATACAACCTGAATGTTTTACCACAGTGCTGCTGATTTCTCCAATCCGAAGGCACTGATCCATTTTAACGACAAGGTTTATATTAGCGCGCTTGTTCTAATACGCCATCGGTTCTGTTCCAACAACTCATCACTCGACTTGTATACTCGACGTCATCTGAAACCAACAATAAACAGGTGTGGTGGTGTTTAATTAGCGATGAGAAACGCGTAAGCGTAGATATGGTGAAGCTTTCTCTTAGAAAATATTTGTGTAATATTTAAGGAAGGAGTCTCCAGTGTCAGGAAGTTTTCCACTAGGAAAGGGGTTTGCACTTTGGATCAAAATGGGTTTTAACAGTATGAACATAATTATACAAGAAAGAAAAAGAGAAGATGAATTGCATTTCTTTGCACTAAGTTTCAGATCATGTTTTTATTATTATTATTATTATTATTATTTAAATCACTGTGTAAAAACTTTGTCAGGTTGAAAATGTGCAACAAATCCGGTTGCGTTTCATTTACTGTGTGTTTCATGGCACGTGACTTAAGCTACGCTGTAAATTAGTCCGATGAATAGACTCTTCGTAACCCTTCTACACTTAGACTTGCTTTGGAAATGATAAAGCGTATAAATCCGGGAAGATACTTTAATTAAAAGCAAGTTTTACAGCTCAATTTTAAGGCTGTTATCCCTAAGCGTTTTACCCTCTTTCCGCCGCTCGGTCATTTTTCAACCGAGTAACCGTCAAGACAACATGGCGGAACCTCTATTAAAAGAACCGCAGGGACCGTGTTTAGTTCGTTTGTAAGAAAGCAGACGGAGGAAGGTGATAAATCTGGGCAAATATATCTGTCACGCGCAATTGTGGCGATCCGTTTTTCCAAAGCACGCCGCTGTGCCTCGTCCGCGTGGAACGAACATGGCCGGAGGTTTGCTTACCCAGCACTCCTTTAGAGGAAATGCATATCAATAATGCATCCTCCTTTTCTAATTTTCCTGTAGCCTTCAGCGTCTACCTCATCTGGCCTCCGCCTTTATCCCCCCTCCCTCCTTCCAATCTCATGGTGAAGAAGCATCTGAAGCTGAGCTCTTAGATGCCCACCGAGCCCACCGGAGCTGGCGCTGTAATGAGGAACTTCATTAGCTGATGCCTAGGGAGCACGGCGATCTCCTTCCTCCGGAGCGACTGTGTGTGCTGTAGTGGTTCGCGCTATTGCGGCGTTTTGTGATGCGTGAGACTCACAGGGAGCAGGAAGTGAGCTAATTGGACCGCTGAGGAAACAGATTAGCGTCTTTGAGTCCAAGTATGGCCGAGACTTTCAGGTTAAACAGCTTAATACGACCATGACAGTATGCACGCGTAGTGATGTTTGGTATGGATTGGTATCAGTTTCTTGTATAGGGAATTCATCATTTTGTCTTCAGAGACCATTCAGAAGGGCGTGGTCTAACGCCCATCACTCGGACTATGGATAGTTCCATTGAAAATGACTCAAATGAGATATTTGGGGGAAAACTGTATTTTTATATGCTGCTTTGTCTTCTTCTCCGTTTCATCGGATGCTACATGGATATCTCCGAGAGGCACTGATTTGAGTTTATTAACGTATTAAATAACTAACACTAGATACAGTGTTACACAGAGATACACGATCATACCTCCTATTCATTCTGTAATATTAGCAAGCTTTTTGAGTAAGCAAGTAAAACAAATTTCTATAGCACATTTAAACACAGCTGACCAAAGTGCTGAACAGAGTAAGAAAAGTAAAATAAAAAAACAGAATAAAACCAAATAAAGACAGACTATAGACCATAGTTAAAGGGAGATTAAAACGCCTGGGAGAAGAAATACGCTTTCAGCCTCTTTTTTTATAGAAGATGCAAGGCGGATGTTCGGTGGAAGTTGATTCCATTAATGAAAAAGCTCCATCCGCCTCAGTTTTTAATCGAGATCGAGGGACATACAGAAGAAACCTATCAGAAGATCTTTAAAAATCTGCTGGATGAATGTGGTGGGAGAAGATCTTTGAGATAGGAAGGAGCTTGATCATTAAGAGTTTTAAAGGCAAACAACAGAATGTTAAACTGCTGGATGGGGCGATGGAGCGACGTTAAAAGGGGGGCACGATCATATTTCTTTGCCGGGTCAACAGCCTTTCAGCTGCATTCTGAACCACCTGGAGACGAGCGAGAGATGACCGGGGAAGACCCGCGTGCAATGAATTACAATAATCCAAGCGTGATGTGATGAAACATTTTTGTCTTTCCAAGACTTGGAGAGGATTATTCATGCTTTTAAGTTTAGAAATAATCCGTAATTGATTAAAAAAAAAAAAAACACAAAAAAACTATTCTTAACGACCGAATGTATTTGCTCGGTTATGTATAATTCCAGGTTATGTAGAGTCCAGGGTGATGGCAAGGTTCCTAACCTGGGAAGAAATTGAGGGGAAGTGATCGCGAAGCTCATTAATGAGACAGGAGTACAGTGACATGATTTTGACATGAGTTTTATTCCCTTAAGGAAATCTGCTTTTTGACTGAAAAAAGTGTCCGATTTGGTTACTAAAATTGCTTTCATTTTTCATCAGCAAAAACTACGACTACTAAAATAAGACCTTATTATTATTATTATTATTATTGCTGCTGTTGTTAAAATAATACCATATTCTTCTTATTATTATTATTGTTATTAAAATGATTAAAATAAGACCATACTATAAGATTTCTGTTCACATTAACATTGCTCGTGTAGTAGGTACAGTAGCCATCAATACACTGCATGAGGAAAGACCAAAGGCGTAGTCATGATAATTATCCAGATAGGACATTAGTAATCATCGAAAACTGTATTTTTGTCTTAAAACAGACCGACGCTTCTTTTTGTCCTTCTGAACTTACCTCAAAATCCCCGAGCTCATAGTGTAGCTATCTGCCTAGTACCTTTCAGACAGAAACAGGGATTCTGATTGGTTAATCCGAGCTTCTCTTTATAGCAGCTGGTAACCAATACGGCACGCGTAAACTAACTGAAGTTTGACTTTTGGGCGAAGGAATTGAGATTTGGATTTTATGAACATCATTATAGCACAATCACTCCTCAAAATAATATTATTTGACCTGCATATAATCAGGCGCGGGGGAACGGCGGCTTAGTGATTAGCACGTTTGCCTCGCACCTTCAAAAATAGGGGTTCAAATCTCACATCTCACATCGTGTGCGCGGAGTTTGCATGTTCTCCCCCGTGATTCGGGAGTTTCTGAGTCTCTGAGTACTCCGGTTTCCTCCCCCAGTCCAGAGACATGCGTTGTAGGCTGATTTGTCTGTAGTGTGCGAGTGTGTGTGTTTGTGATTGTGCCCTGCGAGAAGTTAGCACCCCATCCAGGGTGTCCCCCGCCTTGTGCCCCGAGTCTCCTCTGACCGAACAAACTTTCTGCTCGAAGGACTATGCGTCCACCTATGTGGCTGAGTGTGCACAGTCTAAACAAGGCAATCCATTAAAGGCTCTTGTTCCAAACCCACGCCAAGTATATTCTTGGTATCAAAAGAGCCTCTTCGGGATTCTCGATTGGAGTTAATGAGTGTGAGTGCCATTCCATGTAGGTGAAATCCCAGCATGCCACCTACTGCCTTCCCTCCCACAGAGCCGAGAAGGGTTAGGGTGCTCGAGATGTCTGAGCATCTTTTAGTCTCATTTGAAACACAATCCACTGAATGGCTCTGAACTCCATCTGAGTGGGATGCAGACGGCTCTTGTTAGCTTTTGTATCTGCCTATCGTGTCTGACAGAAGCTTATCAATGAGAATGAGGGATCAGACGCTGATGCTTTGAACGCCGGCCAAGACGCGCGCCGAGCAGGAGGAGGAAGCTGTTTCCAATGACGGACGTTCTCCATGCAGACATAAACTGAGAAGTGACGTGTTTCTGAGTGGTAGAAATATTTCTGAGTAGGCGTCGCTTTATGATTTCACTCTAGAAAGCCTTTATGAAATGTCCTGTCAACGTATTAGCAAGGGAACAATTATATACACTTACGAGTATCGTTTAAAAAAAGAAAATTTCAAAAATTCAGTCAGGTTAGCTATTATTAGCTGTCTAAGTAGTGAGAATTATGAATATGAATTTAAAAATGTGGGGGGAAAAATGCTTAGCAACGAATTCTATGACACTTTCTATGACTCTAGCTCTTGTTACTAGTCTAGTTTAGCAGTAAAGATGATAAGTTATGAACATAAATGTCAAAATCCACTCAGCAATCCTGTCATTAGCTGCTGCTAGCTAAATAGAAAGATATAAATTCCCACAGAAGTGCTGTCAGGTTAGTTCCTGTTGGCAAGGAAGATGATTGTGAATATAGCTCAGTGAAATACTGTCAGGTTAGTTCATGTTATTGGGCTAGTGTTAGCAGTGCGGATTATGGATCTTTAACATGAACTATAAATCCTGACAGAAATGTTGTTATGCTAAAGATAGTTAGCAACACTGTAGCATAAGTTTATCCCTATTTATGAATAAAATCCTATCAGGTTAGTTCAGATATGCTAGTAAGGTTTAGACGTTTATGAACAAACACACACACACACACACACACACACACATATATATATATATATATTAGACTTCAGCAATAAAAAAAACAATCCTGTTAGTTTACATTAGCAGATTAACTTTAGTAGTTTGAATTCTGAATGAATTTTAAAGGGTAGCTAGTATGAATATTTACAAATATGCCTTAACGATCCTCTCTGAAATAGGCTAGCTACTTTGTGTTAGTTCAGCAGTGAAAATTTGAGAATATAAAATGGACAAAAAAAAAATCTCAGAAATTCTCTCAGGTTAGCTCATAAGCTATTAGGCATCTTATTAGGCTAGCATTAGTTAATGCTAACTTAACTTAATGCTAAGTTAATTATTAATGACTATATTAGCTCCTCTCAGAAGTGATTTGCTAGTTTATTGTAGCAATATAAAGTTTTCTTCATTCGTTTCTCACAGTTTTAGTGGGATCTAGATAGATAGATAGATAGATAGATAGACAGATAGATAGATAAATAGATAGACAGATAGATAGATAGATAGATAGATAGATAGATAGATAATAGATAGATAGATAGATAGATAGATAGATAGATAGATAGATAGATACTTTATTGATCCCCAAGGGGAAACTCAAGAAAAGAAAATCTAAATCCTAAAGCAAAGAAAATCTAGGCCATCGTCTTTGTATTCGCTCTTGAAATGATTGCCTTTGTGTTGGATACATCGAGATAAATTCAATCCCAGCCCGCTGTGAGCTTTTCCTCGGGGCCGTACCTTCTCAGCACCGCTCCTGCAAGACGTCTTTCATCTCCATTGCCTCTGTTCGTTTAGCTAATACATCCTCGGAGCCTCGATATTGGCCTGTGCGTATACGAGATACTAAACTTTGTAATGGACGAAATAATTAAGAACTATGAAGCAAATCAAATGAGAAAAAAGTTGCTATTTCGCTTTGTAGAGAAATAAATTGAATGTAAACAAAAAAACCGTCATTCTTTATTCCTAAAAAAATAAAATAAACATAAAAGTGCTAGCTTTTCTCGCTGTGTTTTTCCTTAATATATAAACTTAACATTGAGGTGCGTCTACTGTCACCCTGTCCGGGGTGTACCCCGCCTTGTGCCCGATGCTCCCTGGGATAGGCTCCAGGTTCCCCGTGACCCTGAAGAAGGAATAAGCGGTAGAAGATGGATGGATAGATGGATGATGTGCGTCTCTAATACATGTTGTATCTTATATCTTGACCATCTTTTTTATGTAATATCTTTTTTAAACAAGTACGTGTGAGAATCCACTCAAGAAGGCACTTTAAGACTTTAATAGAAGAAGAAGAAGAAGAAGAAAAAGCTTTCTGCCAGCAGCTCAGAAACTTTTCACTCACTCTCCATCTGTTAGCGTTAACGCCTGGCGCCAAAAATAAAATAATCTTTAATTAACGTAGCTTCACATCCTCCCACACATTTCTTCCTAGTCTTCGTGAGGAGATTTGCACGAAGCTACACACTGTACACCGTATTCTCTCAGCACGGGAGAAGAAAACCGGCGTTTCCTTGGGCAAGCGTTCTCACACTGTTTGTGTACGTTATCACGAGGATGAGGTGTTGGGAAAATGAATCTGATTAAATACCTGGGGGGTAGAGGGGGGTGGACTGAGCGGAGCTGAGAGTGTCTTCTACTTTCAGGATTTGAATCCTAGTTATTGACTAGACTTTCTATTATACTAATTCATAGTCCTAATAATCTTTTTTTTTTCTCTCCCTCTCTCCTTTTGCCGAGCCACACACGAATTTATGGAGATACTAGAGATCCAGATCCTTTCTGCCTCTGGATGGAGCTCAAATCTTCTCTAATTCCAGACTGCTGGGACTACGGCTGCACCTAAGGCCATACAGACTTCATATAAATCCATAATGAACTTTTTCACACTATCTGTTGTTCCCCAGATGAGGATGGGTTCCCTTCTGAGTCGGGTTCCTCTCAAGGTTTCTTCCTCTTAAAACATCTTAGGGAGTTTTTCCTTGCCACCATCGCCACTCAGTGGCTTGCTCAGTTGGGATAAATTCACACCTTTAAGATTCAACCAGCTGTTCAAGGAGCTCTGTCTCCCCACACCGTCTCTACTGCGCACTTTTATAGCTGCTCCTCTTCTCCCTGACGGGGAGGACGAAATGCCACTCCAGTCATCAGCTGCCAGCCGTGTGCGTTTCCAACTTTTCCTCTGTATCCTCAGAAACCTGAGAGAACTCTTTGGCTTTGTTCTTCCTTTGTACCTTTATTATACCTCATCATCTGGGCAATATATGAAAGGCGTGGGAACAATACCAGTGAACCAACCTTTATCCAGTAATTACCCCGAACAAAGCACACGATCAGTACATACACAGCGTCTAAAAGTGAGGAAGTGAAATGATGAAATTAATATGATCAACCAGAAGAGGATGCATACGGTTTGAACTAAATTGTTTGATTTATACTTTCGTCTCGGTACTAATCACACCGTTCCGTAATCCCGCGATCTTCTCGTCTCCAAAGCATGCGTAAGCCTTCTTCAAAATGTATTTGTCTTTGATGCCATTTCTCGCTTTGGCATGTTGCCATGGATACACACGACTGTCCTCGCTCGCTCCTCGTCGCCGTCTCGACAAACTTTTAATAATTGTAAGGGTTCGTGTCGTCGGTTTAAGGTTATTAGAAATCAGGAAGCTGACGTTTTTTTCTCTGGAACTCTCGGGAAACTCGTGAAAGAGTAATGGACATTAGCTGTTCGGGCGGTTAATGCACTTCAGTAAACACAGGCAGTATATTACATAATGATATTAGTAAGCCCAGGTGATGTACAGCGCAGACTGCGAGTAATTGGACAGAGTGCAGTTCTTATTATTTCAGCTCCGTACCTCAGCCTCAGCTCGCTGGCTTTGAAATGAAGCAGAGAATGTTGAGAGCGCTTGTTTACTTTCGGGATATTTGCATTTAGATTGAAGGAAACACCAATCTTGTTGCACCAAATTTTATATTTGGGAAGAAAATAAAAATCAGAAGTCATCTATATATATATATATATATATATATATATATATATATATATATATATATATATATATATATAAATATATATATAAAGAGGTTCCCTGAATTTGGGGATCTTCTAAGTTGACACTCAGCTGCATTAATACTTAGAGTATGTACGCTACGTAACACCTGCACCGTAAGAGCTGATCCAAACCCATAAAGACATGCATCAGGCGCCAGTCGTCACGACGACTGCTTTATTCGGTTTTTCAATTCAAGTTGACATAACGATCGAGTCAACTGACGGATTTTGACTGAAATGAGGTTACGTCATTTTCCGGGCTGAATTAACGTACGTTGGAGCGTCACAGCACGTCGCCACGTAGCTGCTCCTGGTATGTCCGAGTAATGATGAGGTTAAATGAAGAGACTCAAACGATGCTCTGCTGAATTTGGTTATAATAAACCAGAACCGCTTTATAACACTGTGACCTTAAGGGTTATCGGTGATAATAATTACGGCTGTTATTATACTGTTATAACAGTTATACTGTATCATTTGATTGAATACATTATGATGGTAATTATGATCCCGTGAGCATTATTAGGAAGCTACTATAATGACGGTGTAGTATTATATATCACCTGCTTTATAGCGCCTACATAGTGAAGGTTATAACAATCTTGACGGTTATTACACTGTAATAACAGATATGAACACGATGATTGATGCATTATCACGGTAATTACAATGCATTGAATTTGATTATGAAGCTACTACGATAGTGCAGCTGTAGTTCATAACACTGACATAGTGAACGTTATAATACTGACTTTTATTATGCTGTAATAACGGTGTTATGTAGGTTCTTTTTTCTGACTTTAATATCTCATTAAAGATTTAGATTATAATATGATCCTCTTCGGATAACGTTATGAGCGTGCCCGAGTTTTTCTGGTCCGTAAGAAAGCTTACGACGTGAAATGCATGACGTTCGAATATACGTTGGCTTGAAAAATCATAACATTACTGAATATCAACCATGATATGGATCGTACCTCACCACGGGTGTTCTGTCAGTTTGAGGTCAAAGTTCACGAAGCACTCTTTGAGACAGGTGACGGCTGCGGGATTAAGACCTCTATGAATTGTAATGTGGGTTGTACTGCGTGCCAGTTGACGAGAAAGGTTTATGTAGGTCTTACGTAGCCTTATGAACACCTTAAGGCGATTTTCTGTATGAACATGCGCTAAGAGTGCGAAGGAAACGTTCGAAAGCCGGTGGGAATTTTTCATTTGGTTTGGCTGACGAGAACATATACATACAACTGTGTTTACTAAAAGATCGATGAGCGAAGCCCGATATCTGTGCAGCATCGCCACGTTCACATTAATCACCCTTTGACTGTTGATAAATATACTTTGAGTCAAGCTGTTTTGTTCATTTCTAGCACTACAGCCGAGTGTCCTTGAACAAAACCATTTGTATTCATTAAGACCGCGCAAAACCGTGCTCTAGGAGGTGCGAAAGCCCCTCGCGTCTATGTTCCGTGACCTCTACGAAGAGACTCTGCGCATTTTGGCCTGAGGCTAATGTAAATGACGCTGCCTTTTTCCCGAGACTCGTTAACGACCGTCTCCTGCACACCAACCAAGAGTTCCTGTAAGCATGACTAGAATGAGAATATTGTAAATATTTATGGGGTGTTATTTTTAAGAAGAAGAAAGCAGGCGTCACTGCGTGTTTTTTTTTGTTTTGTTTATATAGTTGTTGTGTTGTGGGGGGATTTGTGATCATACAGCTGCAAGAGCATCAGTGAGGTTGAGGTGAGGTACTGATGATGCGATGGTGAGGAGGCTCGGGTTCATCCCAGAGGTGTTCAGTGGGGTTGAGGTCAAGGCTCTGTGCAGGACGCTCCAGTTCTTCCACCTTCTTCCAACCTTCACACTGAACACGCCATGTCTTCATGGAGCTCGCTTCGTGCACAGGGCCGTCGTCGCGCTGGAACAGGTGTGGACAGGAAGGACATTCTATACAATTTTGTGCTTCAAACTTTGTAGAACCACATACGGGTGTGACGGTCAGGTGTCCACAAACGTCTGGCCATATAGTGTATTTATTAATGTTGCTGTTGTTGTGACCGTGTTCAGCAATGCTTTGGGACCACAATGACGGAATTTCCTGGACTGAGAGTGAGAATGCGTCCCCAGACTCCGCTTGGAGTACCACTCATTCATTGTGTTCTATGTAAAGATCAGGTGCTATAGTTCAGCAGGTTTTGAAATCGTGTTCCACCGGCTCCTCTAAGGATCTCTGCATGTTTGGGATCCACTGTTCTATACGGGACAGCACAGAAAGCCTGTCAGTGCACCAGTGAATAGACTTTGATATTTCGTTTAGCCACGTGGCCAGGTCATTTCCTGTGCGGTGGATTCTGACCGAAACGGGGAGATGTGCTGTGGCTGCTACGCTGCACTCTTCTTCAGGGAGCTTGACAGCCTTGTCATTACATTCCCTTTAAGAAATACATCTTCCAGCTGTAAGCGCCGGCCCTCCACTCAGAGCAGACAGCAGCTCAAACATCGTGTCTGACCTTCAGGTGTTTCAAAGCATAACCATAACTGGGTTTTTTTATTTTTTTTGCGGGGGGTTGGGGGGTGGGTTGCTTTCAATTATGAATGATGACACTAAACCGCCATCCCGGAGTGAGAGGCAATTTATTTCATCTGTTGATTAACATGTGTGCTTTTGTCACGACTGAATAGATTTGATTATAACGCTTTTTTCGGGAGGCTACCTCAGCGACGTGGATTATCCTCTACGACGTGTGAAATTTCCTCGTCGAAAGCGGAACCCGTTTGATTACGTGCTTACGGCCCGCGGAAATGAGGCTGCACAGCTTAAACGTAATCGTGGCTCCCGGCCTCAGAAATTCACTCTTCATTCATTATTTACTTAATCGGGTGATTTTTTGGAAGTATGTGTGAGATGAAGTTGATTGTACTGACTGAGAGAGAGAGAGAGAGACAGAGAGAGGAGAGATTGAGGGAGAGTCTGAGTGAGAGAAAGAGGGAAAGAGGAGAGAGAGTGAGAGAGAGAGAGAGAGAGAGAGGGAGAGAGAGAGACAGAGAGAGGAGAGATTGAGGGAGAGTCTGAGTGAGAGAAAGAGGGAAAGGGAGAGAGGTGAGAGAGAGAGAGAGAGAGAGGAGAGAGAGACAGAGAGGAGAGATTGAGGGAGAGTCTGAGTGAGAGAAAGGGGAAAGAGGAGAGAGAGTGAGAGAGAGAGAGAGAGGGGAGAGAGAGACAGAGAGAGATTGAGAGAGAGAGGGAGAGTCTGAGGAGAGAAAGAGGAAGAGGGAGAGAGAGTGGAGAGACAGAGAGAGTTCGAGAGAGGGTAGAGAGGAGAAAGAGAGTCTGAATGAGAGAGGAGATTAGAGAGAGAGGAGTGGGAGAGAGAAGAGAGAGACTGAGGAGAGAGAAAGAGATAGAGACAGAGAGAGATTGAGAGAGAGGGAGAGAGAGACAGAGTCTGAGTGAGAGAAAGAGGGAAAGAGGAGAGAGAGTGAGAGAGACATAGGAGAGATTGAGAGAGAGGGATAGAGAGGGAGAAAGAGTCTGAATGAGAGAGAGAGAGTAGAGAGAGAGAAAGTGAGAGAGAGAGAGAGTCTGAGTGAGAGAGAGTCTGAGTGAGAGAGAGAAAGGAGCAAAGAGAAGAAGAGAGAGAGAGAGAGAGAGAGAGGAGAGAGAAGTGAGAGAGAGAGGTGGAGAGTGAGTGAGAGAGAGAGAGAGAGACAAGAGACAGAGAGAGAGAGACAGAAGGAGAGAGAGAGAGGAGAGAGAGAGAGAGAGAGACAGAGAGAGAGAGAGAGAGAGAGAGAGAGAGAGAGAGAGAGACAGAGAGAGAGAGAGAGAAGACAGAGAGAGAGAGAGTCCAGAGTGATTTGCAAGCAGGAGGTTGTGGCATTTATGTGCTTGTGATTGTAGATTGCTGCTAATCGGACTTCGTTTACAGAGAATTCTTCTCTGAAAATAAAAGTGTGTGTGTGTGTGTGTGTGTGTGTGTGTGTTAGTGTGTGTGTGTGTGTGTGTGTGTGTGTGTGTGGTTTATGCCTTACAGGCAGGCATTTACATGAACGTAATCTCGTTTCTCCTCTTCGCCTTTCAGTCAAGAAGGAGAACGAGGAGTTCTGGTGAATGAATGGCGCCGTTGCAAAACCCGCAGTGAGGGAGCGTGACTATTGTCCCTGTTTCAGCACAGTCATGAACTATAAAGGCTTCATTTAGCCGCACAGCGCTGGCAGACAATACAGAGTCTAAAATTTAATTTCGGTGAACCGGCGCTGAATGAAATGTTTTCAAAAGAAAGGGGAAAAGGAAGATTTTTAACGAGAAACGCTGCCTCTTTCTTCTGACTTTAAACTAACTCGTTAATTGTTCAGTGATTTTATAACTCAAGTTAAACGTCTAAATCAGAATTATTTTATAACAAACATCTTAATGGGTTCTTTTTTTTTCCAAAATATAAACAAATCAGTCATTTAAACCAGAATACACACACCTGTTTGTGGTAATATTCTTACTGTTTAAAGCTTTTTCCTCCAGAACTGTTCACCACTACATTCTAAATGAGCTTCTATTTATAGACCGACTTGCTTTTGATTCTTGAGTTTAGGATTAAACTTAAAGCGCACCTATTATGGTTTTGATCCGTTCTAAATGATTCGTTCGAAACTCCTCCTTTCAGAGAGCATACTCAGCTCTGATTGGTCAGACGTCCCGGTCTGTCGTGATCGGTCTAGCGCTGTCAGCGAGCAGGTGATGAAGACCAGAGGCGGGGCTTTTTGTTACGAACCTACGTAGGTCAGTACAGGAAGTGAAGTCTGGAATCACTAACGAGTCGATTCAGCTGTTCAGAATCGATTCCTTCTTTCAGGAGTCGATAACTCCGTCTGTCGTGCGCTTCGATTGTTGAAACTTTGCAGACGTTTTTACGTTCAACAAACCGCTACGTATAGAACATGAAAGGGAACATCCACCAGCTGATGACCGCTGATGTAAATAGCGCAAGAGAAAATGAAAACCTTGTGCTATTATCACTCGTATCATAGGATTTGACGTTACGACATGAGAGACCGACCCAGAGATAGCTCGAGAGGTGGGGAAACTCTTAATGTGTACCTAGCGTAATGTGATTAGTGTGGGTGTGTTTGAGTTGCACTTCACTATAGGCTTTGAAGTCTCAGGTGGAGAGTCAGTGTCGTGACAGCTGCTTCTGACGCTTCATGTGCATTAACAGTGCTCTTTGATGAGAGACGAGAGACGAGAGACGCTTGAAATCGTCCCTCACCTGCAGCGCCACTTCATTTTATGTTCAAGCTGCAACACCAGGTGGCTTTAAACACACACACACACACACACACACACACACACACACACACACACTCAGACACTCACAGAGAGCCGTGATTCAACTGCTGCATTTTTTTTCCCTCAACACACGGTAATCATTTTTATCGTAGGACACAGTTGAAAACAGTAGAAAGGCAAGACGGTGTAACTTTCTGCTGGTGAAACCCGTCCGCTTTGACATCCGGTGCGTTTTGAAATGCTTTTCTGCTCACCACGGTTGTAAAGAGTGATGATTTTCAGTGACTGTTCCCTCAACTGTTCCCCCACTGTTCACTGTTCTCGTTGTTCTAATGTTGAACGTGAACGAAAGCTCTCATGTCTGCGTAACTATAAAGCTCTCGTGTCTGCGTAACTATATGTATTGCACTCCTGCCGCATGATTGGCTGATCGGATAATCGCACGGATCAGGCAGGTGTGCCTATTAAATGCAGTTAGAACAGTTTCTGGTCGCTCTTCTTTCCCCTAGGAACATCTTTCAACCATATACCTGAAATCCATGTAATAATTTTACCAAACACCATTTATTTATTAACCTTTAATGTATTCTGTATCCAAACTTTACTTTAATTAAAGCCAAGAGATGAATAAAACATACAGCTTGTTTCGAAGACCTATGAGTACGGAACAATTCACATAAAATTATAATGTATCTTATTTTTGAGGTAAAACAAAGACTTCCTCTATAAAGCTGGTTCAGGGGGCGGAGCTATATTTAGGTAACCGTAAATTTTAATGACTAATGATATGTTAGTTACTCAGCTAGATGGCTAGATTCGCTAGATTAGCTAATGTTGGTGATATCAGGTAAGTTGGGACGACAGAAGAACATCTGGGCGTGTCCAATTTTCCTCATTTGCATAGTCATGTACTGTATTTGCATAGAGGTGCAGGATTTCCCAATTTAAACAGATTATTATTCATCGTGTTATATATATTTTTTTAGTCGGTTAAACGACACGTCAAGCAGTACGTCCTGTTTCTGACTCAGTGTTGTTGCGCATGCTAGTGTGAAATAGCTGATTATCATTTCATACGTCATATCGTTTCATATTACCTTCAATTTTTTTTTTTTGCTTTATTTGTATTTTTTATTATTATAATTTGTCCGCCTGCTCTTAGCGTGAGACGGAACAATGCTGGCCACGCTGCTATACGATCGGGCGCGTGATCTCGAGAGTCGTTTATCAGAGAGCCGCTGTGGAAAATCAGCAGCATCGATCGATCGGGGCTGGTGTCTCACGTGGAACGGCGCCTGATGATCCACAGGATGCTGTATGACCATCACACGCTCTCCTCGTGACGTTATCTATAGCAACGCTACCGCCTCCTGCAGTGATATGCCTGCTCGCGCTGTCCTAGATTCCGTCCACTGAAAAAAAGACTCCCCCCCCCCCACCGATTCTTCTCCACTTTTTTTTTGTACAAAAGTGCTTATTGTCAGCCCACATCCCTCTGCACTGCCTTGAAATGACCTTGCTGCTTAACCCTGGTTGAAGTAGAGCCAGGAAGCTCTCATGACGCTCTTTCTTCCTTTCAGTAAGTGGCAGTTGCAGGCCTTTGTGAAGTGTTGTAATCAGGTTTGCGAGGGTGGGATTGATTGAGAAGGAGCTCTTTTGGGTCTATTTGACGTCTAACCACCCACATCTGCTGCTGTCTGCTCTTTAAAACCCCTCTGAGACGGACAGAGAGAGGGAGAGAGAGAGAGAGAGAGAGAGAGAGGGGACTCGTCTCGCGCTCATCAGTACAAAGCTCAAGTTTACAACCTTTGATTGGTTTGGTTTTTTTTTTTTTTGGAGATGTCTGATATAAAGCGCAGTCTGCTCAGTGACTCTGATGGAGGACGTTGTAGATTTACAACAACGTTTAAAGCAAATCTGTCGAACCACTGCGAAAACTACATCCTGATGATGACATGCCGCAATGGTCGGAAATACGGTTTAGAAGAACTATAGCTGGGGGTTTTTTTTTTTTTTCTTTCCCTTCTTTATCTCAGCAAAGCAGCAAAGTCAGTAAGACTTCCCGAATCAGTACATGATTCCTGTTTGCACCGGGATGCAGTAATATATTAAGGTTCTATCAATATTGGATGGAACGGATATACCTGTAGCGATTCTGACCTGAAAACTTAAGTCGATTTTTCTCAGCAAGTCGACGTTTCACCTTGCCTAAGCGTCACGCTTTACGTCGCCGCACTTCCATTTCATCGTGCGAAATAATATGTGCTGGATCAAGTGCTATTTCACAAGCTGACGGATAATAGTGTGCACGCATTGGAAGCAATTATGTTAAATTAAAACCAAATTTTCAGGGATATACTAGACTCCTATAATATTGTCGTCTTCTCATTTATATAGCATTGTCTTTTTCCTGGTGTATTTGTATATTGTCTCTTGCCATTATGTTACGTCATACTATAAACTGTATAATAGCATAGGAAAAAAAAATAAAAAGCTTCTTCTGCGTCTTCAGTCCGCATTTTCTATTTTCTGGTTGTTGTGGGTTTTTTTTTCTTCTTCTTCTCGGATTTAAAAATGGCTAGTGTTTTAAATTTGGGGGTCTATGTAAACACAGTTTGGAAAACCCCATTTCTGACATTTCTACTCAGCAAAAATCTGGCAACCTCATGCCTGGCCTGATCTACACACGGGTGATTTTAATCATCAGGAAATGAACTTAAGCATGTGTTTAACCCGGCTCTGAAGACGCTGATCAGCATGAGCTAAAATGGTGACTGCGGTGGTTAACTTCATCTAATATTTACACATCGAGACCTGAGTTGATAACGATAATGAGTCTTTATTGATCACGTATACATTACAGCACAGTGAAATTCGTTTCTTCGCATACCCTAGCATGTTCGGAAGTTGGGGTCAGAGTGCAGGTTCAGCCACGATACAGCGCCCCCTGGAGCAGGGCGTTAATTGTCTTGCTCAAGGGCCCAACAGTGGCAGCTTGAACCTTCGACCTTATAGTAACCCAGAGCCTTAGGTCATTATCAATATTTAGTAAAAGGCCAATTATGCTAATTGATGTGGAATTGAGTAATTGAGTAGATGTTCGTTATTTAGTTCGGATTTAAACGAACGTCGGTTAATCGATGTGTCAACGTTATTCTTGCTATAGTGTGTCGTTTTACTGTTGAACGTTATGCTTTGTGTGTGTACTCTAAACTTTTTATTTATTTATTTTAAACCCAGAAAACTTTAAAAATGATAACGTGCATCTAAGTAAAAAAAAAAGAAAGAAAAGAAAACGTGTTAGATAACTCGAGTAACATTAGATAACAACTACTTTGGCTCAGTTTGACTCACCTTCTCTCGAGACTGAGAGAGAAACACGCCTCTGGCTGGTTTTGTGTGGAATTTAGACAGAATGGAATGACTCTTTTTAGAAACTTTGGTGTATTTTGCAGTAATTCTGAGATCGGATCTATCTTACAGTCCCCATGTGTGAAGTGCTGGCTGGCCAATCTTAAAAATCTACTGATGACTGCTATTTGCACTGGGAAACTGCAAAATAAACCAACTGTAAAACAGGTTTAGCTTTAGCGCTCGCAAGAATTCCTCAACTACATCGTTAGTCTTGGTGTTCATTAACCATCAGGCTAGTGATATACATGTTAAAGCGCTGATTAAAGTGAGATTTGACGGCGGATTAGTTAGTTGATGCCTAATATGAACGAAAGTGGGGATTTTTCCTCTGCAGCAGTACTTACATCCAATGTATCTAATAACAGACCAAACTGGTTCTTTCTTAACATCTCTTAAATAAGTGTTGACTGGGATTATTTTTCCATTACTACAAAACGGGGATATAATAATTTAGTTTTGGGAGACTGGCGGGGATATACAGGCTTGGGAAAGGGAGTAAGGTGGGGAAAATGGTAGTTGGGACACTATGGTGTTTTGGGAATACCATGGAGTTTGGGAATAATGGTTTGGGAATACCATGGCTAGAGGAATACCATGCGATACTATGCTGGGATGATAATGGCTAGTTAGGATGATACCATGGCTAGTTCTGGGATGATATCATGGCTAGTTTGGGATGATACCATGGCTAGTTCTGGGATGATACCATGGCTAGTTCTGGGATGATACCATGGCTAGTTTGGGATGATACCATGGCTAGTTCTAGGATGATACCATGGCTAGTTTGGGATGATACCATGCTAGTTTGGGATGATACCATGGCTAGTTTGGGATCATACTATGGCTAGTTTTGGGATGATACCATGGCTAGTTCTAGGATGATACCATGGCTAGTTCTGGGATGATACCATGGCTAGTTTGGGATGATACCATGGCTAGTTCTAGGATGATACCATGGCTAGTTCTAGGATGATACCATGGCTAGTTTGGGATGATACCATGGCTAGTTCTGGGATGATACCATGGCTAGTTTGGGATGATACCATGGCTAGTTCTGGGATGATACCATGCTAGTTTGGAATGATACCATGGCTAGTTCTAGGATGATACCATGGCTAGTTTGGGATGATACCATGGCTAGTTCTAGGATGATACCATGGCTAGTTTGGGATGATACCATGGCTAGTTCTAGGATGATACCATGGCTAGTTTGGGATGATACCATGGCTAGTTCTAGGATGATACCATGGCTAGTTTGGGATGATACCATGGCTAGTTCTGGGATGATACCATGGCTAGTTTGGGATGATACCATGGCTAGTTCTGGGATGATACCATGGCTAGTTTGGGATGATACCATGGCTAGTTCTGGGATGATACCATGCTAGTTTGGGATGATATCATGGCTAGTTTTGAGATGTTACTATGGCTAGTTCTGGGATATTACCATGGCTTCCTTGCTGAAAAAAATAATAGAAATAATCACAGAAATTCTGATGGTTTCCACTAAAAGTATCATCACAAACCATCAGCTAACCAGTAAAACCATTACCATTACCATTATTGGTCCTTAATGGTATCAACTAGACATAACATGCTACCAATATAAGACAACAAATTGCCAGAAGAGACCCACAGGGACCATTACAGTTTCCAGTTAAACCAATATGGTTCTCGTTACAACCATTAAAACCATTTCATTTTTATTTATTTATTTTTAAAGCAGATGAGTTCTGGACTGTTAGCATGACACCCAAAACCATACAGTTAAAACCTTTGGACTGGGGTTAAATTGAAACAGTACAGTTCCTCTTCCTGGGTACCATAACTTCTGGTACTTTGTATAGTGCGAAATGTTTCTCAGAGCAGAAGTTTTAGATAAAGTACACTGTGAAAAGCAACCACGGTGTTGTCGTCTAACATCTAAGAGGAATTTGTGCTGGAAGAATATCACTGGAGTGGCTCCAGTAAAGCAGCTCCTTCAGAAAGACCCATGCTGAGAACGCGATTATGAACAAACTCACTGGCACGAGGCCAAGCGTCTTTACATAAAAGAGGTGAAATGAGCGTTGGTGCATTCATTACACGCATTTCATCCAGTAGTAAGAAGGTGGGATATGTACGCTCGACAGTGATGAAAGAAAAATCCGTTCACGTCGTCATGGTTTTGTGAAACGACCCCCTGTAAAGATCATGTTTGCTCTCCTTCATGCACTCCTTCATCCCAATTAGTGTTCTCCAAATGATTTCTTTTACTTCGCCCTCTGGCTATAATCAGTTGGTGTTTATATACTGGGTTTCGTGCTTCCCGAAGGCTATGATTACTAAAAATGAAATGAAATGACTGAAATGATGTAAAAACAGATGGCATCAAAGAGCATGTGTTACTTGCCTTTTTTCCCCTGATCGCTCTTCCGTTGAATAAAGCTGAACTGCTGACGTTTATTCATGCTGCGTCCGTCCGCAATGGGGTTTTCTGTGCATTGTGCTATCCTGTGGTTAAATAATTTTTTTTTTAATTATTCAAGGGTTAAAATAGCAAAGGAACTGAAGGCTGGGCTGAATGAAGAGTCATTAATGTACTGTGGGAACGCCTTACAGGACAGCAGGGGTGGCAGACCAGGAAAGAAAATTACTCTTAAGTTGAAAAGTTTTTGTGAAAAGATCTTTACAATACATAATACTTGAGATCCTGTTTATTTCAGAAGAAAGAGGAACAGTTGTGTTTGACGTTCCAGCTTGAAGTCGATTATTTTTCTATGACCGCGCATCCCAAATTGTTTTTATTCCTCTTACACCACAGCAGTTCACCAAAGATTACAATTTTTGTGTTTATTATTTTTTATCGAATAATCATAGCATTTAATATTGTAGTTCATGTAAATTACTCACATTAATTACATTATAACAGATGCCGTTCGTTTACCGGACTCTCTCTTTTTTTTTTTTTTTTCCTCTCTCTGTCTACGTTAATAAGACACTAAATAAACAAACAAATAAATAAATAAATCGTCTGTCCTGGGGACGTCGGAAAACTTACAAGAAGTTACAAGTTTACCTCTGAGTGTTACAAAGCGCTGACACTGGAGACTCCTTCCTTAAATGTGAAATAAACATCTCCTTACAGAAAACGTCACCATATCGATAATTACACGATAATTACACACTATTTCCCCCATTCGAAAATCGAGTCATCAGTGTCCCAATGTGTAGTGAGACAGGGTCCTTACCAGCGCCTGAACTCCTGCACTCGTATACTTATCCATCACCTAGGGAGCTGATTGAGACGCACCCTAGGCTTCGATTATGTTCAGCGTGCGACATGTATTCATGTGTAAGTCGTTGCTATAGAAAACCTGTGAATTGCAGCTGCGCTACTGTCCGAGCTGCAGTTATAGAATTTACTTTAACTAAACCTTCAACTTAACGTCAACCTTCTAGCCAATCAGAATTGAGAATTTCAGGAAACTACATGAACCAGTTAGCTAGCTTTCAAACCTAGGAATGTAATAATGAATGAATCGTATGTTTGCTTGTACCTTTCCAAAGGAGACTATTTTCATCAGGATTAACGTCATTGATAAATGATCGGTTGATTTGGATATATCAATCGTATACATAGCCTGCTGTGTTTTATGATGTAATAACCTTGGGGCTGGAAACTTGAGCATGCAGTCACATATTATATGAAGATGAAACGCAGCCATCTTGAGCAAAGCCCCCGGGGTGGCAGACACCAGACACGCTCATTGATCTGTTTATAGTGTTTTAGAGCAAAGCCTAGAGTGCTTTCAGGCTGGAGAGGTGAAGAGTGGTGCACATGTTGAAACGCGGCGTTTAATGGGGAGTAATGAGTGTGATGGTGGAGAGAGAATGGTTTTTATTGATGATTATGGATTGGAAAAATAAATCGATGAGCATATCAAGAACCAGCATAGATATTAACGTTGATGATGCCTGGACCATAAACCATTTTAAATGCAGCATCTCCAGTACAATAGTGCTATTCGTGGATTTGTTTGCCACATGTATAATCCATTGCTCAATGAATATTTTAGAGACTGAAGATGATTTTTAGAGGCTGGGAATATGACCGAGATGCCAGAATGGTGTTCCTTGTCAGTATGTAGAATTGCTTTACAATTGATGCCAGTGACGAGGGAACCCAGTTCCCCGAGTATGCACTAAAATCCCACTAAATTCTCTTTATATTTTAGAAACTAGATGGTAAACTGTGGATCCGAAAGTAATGCCGAATGTGCGTTCTTATGCAAACGAGTCGCACACGTAAGAATAATTAAGAGTACTGCTTGTACCATAATAACAGCGATCTTGAGGGGGGGGGGACATGAAAGCTATGCGCTATGTTAAAATTCACCTACACAGTTACACAATTCACCTACACAGTTTACATGCCGTGGTTCCTCCATAACAAGACGAGGTGCGTGTTGTATTAACTTCGAGAGAGAGAAATAAAAGAGAGGCTGGCGAGGGAACAAGTGTTTATAGCTGCTATAACGTAAGTGAGAACAGGAACTAACTTGTAACGAACTTACAAACTGATGAAAAAAAAATAAATGACGTGTTGTTCATTAATAAACAATCGTTAGCAAATTGCTGTGGTATAAGACGAATAAAAGACTTCGGGACGTGCTATTACATGCAAATAAACAGCTACAGAGTGGTAACAGCAATTTCGTTTCAACAAGTCCCCACATTGTTGATTATTTCCCTATAACAGCATGGCCTGAGTGTTATATTCCTTATACGTCTGGAAATACGCAAACCAGACAACTGTCTGGAGAACTATTCCTACAGCTGGACCTAGACAGTGTTATTTAATACACGTTTTTAAAAAAAAAGACAAAGACATTAATAATAATAGCTGACGTATTTAGCTAACTATTAGCTTAAATGTACTCTTTGAGCACATACTGGTATATGGAGGTTTTCAAGTATAAAGAAGAAAGTAGTTTGCAGTTATATACGTACAGTATGCACATTTTGTTAGCAAGCTAGCTAACATGAGCTGGCTGACCTGATAGGATTTCTGACAGGAATTTTAAACCATATTTATTAATACTGTATTAATCTCAGTTGTAATGCTAGTAACTGTAGTATGCCGCCCTTGCCCAGTTGTCAAACCTGACACGATTTATATAAAATGTTCATATCCGAGCTAACCTGGCGGGATTTTAAAATCATATTTTGAAATGTTAACAGTCAAAGCTAGCCAGCTAGCTAGCACGAGCTAACCTTAAAAAGGTCTGAGAGGATTTATTAATGTAAATATTAAATATAATATAAAACTAAATGTATAGTATACATGTATGGCCTGTGTTTAAAAAAAATAATAATAATAAATAAATAAATAAATAATATATATTCTTCAAGTTCAATAAATTTGAACAGGGAATAAAACATGACTTGCAAATGAAAGTTCGTTTAAAAAAAACGGGTTTATTTTTTAGATTTAAAAAAATAAATTGCAAAAAGTGTGTTCTACATTCTCGGTGGTTCTTATAAAAGACACTTCATGCGAGAAGAAATGCAGGTATTTTATCTGGGATTGTTTCCAACCTGACAAAAATATGGCTTATATATAGGGTGTATACAGTACATGTGGGTGGAAATAAGGTCCAAAGGAACCCATCTGTCTACTGTTATCTGTCCATGTACATAATGTGCTTATTTATCTATTTTTGCAGAGCATTGACTATGGCTGAGTAACTCGCATCCGTGATTTATGCAATTATACGTTGAGGGACTGAGTGTGCTTTGTCTGATGATGTGTGTACTGCGTTAATGTGAGGACGCCTCGCTTTGTTCACCTCAGCTCGGCTCAGTGGTTTGTCGATTGCTTTTGTTTTGGGTTTATATATAGAAGTGCATTACGCATATGTCTGGGGTCTTACCACTTACATGCAAACCCGCGTCGAGCGTCAGAGAGCTGCGATAACAACGTGCAATCTCGACGGCAGAAAGTGCTTCCTAATCTGATTACTCTCTCTCCTGCTGAGTAAAAGCCTTTTTTTCCACTGGTGTGGATGTTATTTATAGGCAACAGTTAGCTCGACATGACATGGTTTTATTTATATATATATATATATATATATATATATATATATATATATATATATATATATATATATATATATATATATATATCTTTGCGCAGTAACATTTCTTGATAATGACGTGTAAAATATTAGCATGCTCATCAAAAGCTAGATTTAATTGGCTAAATTGATCATTAGCCACACTGTAAAACTTTTCAAAGTCCCAAAAAAGCATTAGTGTGCATGTCTAACAGTGCTAAGTAAGTCAGCTAACTGTAGAGAACCTCTCTCGAGCAGTACCACATGTGGAGGAATAAAGGTATCGCACTGTTTTGGGTAGTGTGTGGATATAAAAATCTCTATTTTCCAAGCCGGATGCTGGTGGGTACAGCTATCTTTATTATTTTACCTCACGTTAGCTTTAGAACGCCACCCAAACAACAAAATCCTCACACGCTAGCTACAGAACATTAAGAGAACCACTCATGTGACCACTAAACACGCTAAAAATATACAGTGATGTTTTTTTTTTGACAATTCTCTGACAGGATTAAAGTGTTTGATGTACTGAATTAGAGCTGAGAAAAACACCAGCACACATCCCACACCCCGCTGCAATACACACACACACACACACACACACACGTCAGCCAAGGTGTGATCCGGTTTATTAAGGTACTAATCAGCTTGTAAGACGATAACAGATGATCTTTTGAGATTTAGGAACACACAAGTTTGCGGAAAAAGTTTAATAAATAAATAAATAAATAAATGTTCTGGAAAGCCATCGTTTACGGTACGTAACTCTCCTGTTTACTGCTACAGTCACTTTGCAGCTAAACATATCGAGAGAAATTAAAGTTGCCAGCCAGAGTCCATTGATCTCTTTTAAGCGTGACGAGAACACCACAGCTCTGAGATGAAGTGTTGGCCAGCAGCTCGCTGATGACGTTTGAAGGTACCAACAACAAGAGAGTCGATTCTTCCTGGGGATTCGTATACCAGTTCATTTCCATCCATCCATCCATCCATCCATCCATCTTCTACTGCTTATTCCTTCTTCAGGGTCGCAGGGGAACATGGAGCCAATCCCAGAAAGCATCGGGCACAAGGGGGGGTACACCCTGGACAGGGTACCAGTCCATCGCGGGGCCCAGTTCGTTTCCGTTAATCTGTATTAATGCACTTAACGAGCTAGCTATACGTTTTTAACATTTCATTAGCTACCACGTTGTAGGCTGGGCAAAGGTTTCCGGGCAACCAAAACACAGGACTGGGCAGCACACTGGAGCTTTTACTCGCCCGGTTGGCTATGGGTGGTCACCAAATTACTTTGATTCTCACTTACATGAATTTAACCGTGTTGCATTATTTGCGCCGCCCACTTTGTGTCGCTAGCAGTTGCAGGAATACATCAGTTGCCTACTCATTGTAAATGAATGCTCTGAATTCACTTAGTAGTGCTGGAGACAATTTCAACCGTATTCCACAAAGCGGTTTAACCCGGTAATGATCAAACGATCTTCCATTTTTGGGATTTGAAGGCAAACACAAATACAAATGGGAAAGCCTGCTTAAAAGGCTTAGCGCACTCTTCCGAAAAGGTTGATTACATGCTGTACGTTTCATCATCATCAACGTTATTAATATTCACATACAAATTAGCATTGGTACAGCTGATTGGACAGAAGGGAAACCAATCATCATTGCATCAACAGTCCACTACAGGACTTTTCACCAATCTCATGGCAATTCTGTTTTTAATCAACATAGCCTTTTACATTGGTGTAATAATAAGCCTTTTCTATACCTGTGTAGCCGCGATAACGCTAAATGTCACGTCCACATCATGAGAATTCGGAAGGATGGAAAAGCGTCCTGTTATTCCGACCTGAAAGTGTCGCCATTTCCATTCATTTTTGGAATGTCTATTTCTTTTACTACAAAAAAACCCCAAAACATTGAGGTTTTTAATCGAACGTTAGCTAGATTTAGCGTACAGCCGTTAAACGATATCACATCTTGTCCTTATTCTGTGATAGGACTAACGTGGGTGGTGCAAAACATCTGAGAAATCTGATGCTGTCAGAAAGACTCTGAAATCTAGACTCCCCATTATTCCGACTTGGAAAGTCCCAGGTGGGGAGCAGGTTTTTTTTTTTCCCCCAGTCAGAAGTTGGGACTTTTGGGAATTCAAGGTGGTGAAACTTTTCAGTTCGGTAGCAGAATATATGAGCAAGTGAACAGTGCTTTCCCCTTTATGTCATCTACCAGGCTAAACTCTTTCAATCGTGTCCTACAGTCCTACAATTTTGACTGATCGATGTTAATTCAATTGAACATAAACGCCACCCACCCATGATGATTCAGGGGCTGTAACAGAAAATGGACAGATATTTCCCGTGTTCATTTGGTCCCACTCTCTCGGTCAGTGTCTGTCGTGCAATAGAGAGCGGTCGAGTAAAAGGATACGATTTGTGAATGACTGAAATGTATGTAAATAGTACACTTTCCTGTTTTCACTCAGCCGCTACTAGCGCCTGCTGTACCTGTACGTGAAAAAATATCAGTCAGGAGAGATGAGTGAGAAACCTGTGAAAACTCATTCCGGCTGTTCTTCGTCTCTGCCGACAGATTGAGGACATCATCACCCGAATCCAGGATGAAACCGACGGCGTGCCAATCAGAACTGTCAAGAGCTTCATGTCAAAGATTCCCAGCGTGGTCACAGGTGAGAAGAGCCAATCACAGCGGCTCCTAAATCACTTTCACAACCGCACTCTGAATGTCCACTCTGAATGTTGGTGTCGCTAGAGACGTCGTCAATTTTCCTATTTGGCATTCCAAAGGAATAACGATATCTGTTGTGTTATTGCGATTACTGCAGACAAGACTCTCTTTTGAACGTGCAAGGGCAGATGACGAGATGACGTAGTAAGGAAACACTCCTTAAGATGACATGATGGCAAAAGGGAACCCTTGTGTTGGAAACCAGTGGGCGTGGCATTGTGCAGAGTTTCTTTTCAATTCGGATAGAAATGGTCATTTCCATTAGATTAGCAAATCAAGCTAACTTCCCTAGCTACGTACGCACGGCAGAAACACCAACGATGTCTCCTGCCTCCGTCCGAGCTTGATTTCTTTTTCCTTTGCTGAGGTCTCTAAACACATTTAATGAGCAGTGGTACATGGCTGGATGAGTTGAAAGCACTGTTAGAAGTTTTTTATTAGTTCATTTTTTTTGCGCATCAGACAGTAAATAATTGCAGACAGGAACTAAAGTTGTGAAGAAACGTCGCAAATGCGATGATACAAGGAATCATACCAGCCACTCGTTTGTTTTTTCCCGCATCACCTGATTTGGACAACATTTGAGAAACTCTCAATTAAAATGTCGCACGTCATACAGAAAAAAAGAAAAATGAAATGGTCAGCTGATGCTTGGGAGTGAAAACGTGGGGTTAAGAAGGGTTCTTTAAGTGTTGTTTTTTTTTGTTTTTTATTTTGTAATCAAATGTTTAGC
>CM022779.1:13345565-13468065 GCA_012411365.1 Ameiurus melas
GCTCATCACTCTCATCACTCACTCAGCACTCTCATCACTCTCATCACTCTCATCACTCTCACACTCTCATCACTCTCATCACGCTCACTCGCTCACTCCCTCAGCACTCCATCACTCTCATCACTCACACTCTCATCACTCACTCAGCACTCTCATCACGCTCACACGCTCATCACCTCATACTCCTCAGCACTCTCATCTCTCACCTCTCATCACTCTCATCACTCTCATCACTCACTCAGCACTCTCATCACGCTCACACGCTCATCACTCTCATCACTCTCATCACTCTCACACTCTCATCACTCTCATCACGCTCACTCGCTCATCACTCCCTCAGCACTCACTCATCACTCTCATCACTCTCACACTCTCATCACTCTCATCACTCACTCAGCACTCTCATCACGCTCACACGCTCATCACTCTCATCACTCACTCAGCACTCTCATCACTCTCACACTCTCATCACTCTCATCACTCTCATCACTCTCATCACTCACTCAGCACTCTCATCAGCTCTCATCACGCCACACACGCTCATCACTCCACCTCATCACGCTCACACGCTCATCACTCGCTCAGCACTCACTCATCACTCTCATCACTCTCACACTCTCATCACTCTCATCACTCACTCAGCACTCTCATCACTCTCATCAGTCTCACACGCTCATCACTCTCGCACGCTCATCACATTATTTCCTTCTTCTTCTCTTTCCTTCTTTCCTGTTTTCTTGCTCTCCTTTCTTTGTTACTTTCCCTTTTTTCTCTTTTTTATGTTGCTCCCACCCTTCCTTTTTTTCAATCAGATAACAAATCCAGCTAGAGGCTAGCTTTTTCTATGTGTGGGCACATGTACATGCAGGTGTGTGTGTTACATGTGTAAAAGGATAGTGAAGTGGGAGTCACTCAGGTGTGAAAGTAAGATTCATGCTCTCTCTCTCTCTCCGTGTCTCTCTGTCTCGCTCTCTCTCTCTCTCTCTCTATCTCTCTCTCACTATCTCTCTCCTCTTTTATCTTCTGTTGCAGCCATTTATCTGTGCAAGAGGACGATGCAGAACAAGACCCGACTGGAGCTAGCAGACTATGAAGCTGTGAGCGCACACACACACACACACACACACACACACACACACACACACACACTGTCTCTCTCTCTCTCTCTCTCTCTCTCTCTGTCTGTATGTCTGTCTCTGTCGCTCTTTCTGTCTCACTCTCCCCCGAGGGAGGAAACACAGAGAGATGTTACTGCAGCAGAGACAGGACTGAGTGATCGGTAGAGTGACGAGGTCTCACCACAGCACAGCTCTTCACTGCGAGACTCACAACTCACAGAAATGCACTAACAACCTAAACACTAATCCCACTGAATAAAGCACCAACACATCCAGCTCAACCAATCGTAGCGCTTTCGTCCAGCTCAACCAATCGTAGCGCTTTCGTCCAGCTCAACCAATCGTATCGCTTTCGTCCAGCTCAACCAATCGTAGCGCTTTATAGATGTAACATCATCACTATATCTTCTATATTACATACTTTTTCTTCCTTTTCTTAATTTCTTTCTTTCCATTTTTTCTCCTTGTTTTGTTCTTTCCTTTTCTTTTCTTCCATGATGTTTTCCTTCCTTGCTTCTATACTTTTGTAAATGTAATTTAATTTTTGTGTTCTCTGTTGCTCCTTTCTTTCCTTTTTTCTTTCTTATTTATTTATTTTTCCTTTCTTCCTTCCTTTGTTCCTTCATTGCTTTCGTTCTTTCTCTTTCTTCGTTTTCTTTCCCCATTCTTTACTTCCTTTCTTTCTTTGGTTCTCTTTTCTTACTTTTTGTTTTCCTTCCTCTTGGTTTGTCTGTCTGTTTTTGTTCCTTATTTATCCTTATTTTTTTGTTCTTCCTTTCTTTCCCTTCTCTTCTTTTTTCCATTTCCTTTCTTATTTTCTTTCTTTATTCCTTCCTTTGTGTTTCTTTAATTCTTTTTTATTTTGTCTTCCCTCCTTTTTCCTTTGCTTGTTTTTCTTTTCTTCCTGTCTGTCTTACTTTGGTGGTTTATTTGCTTATCCTCCTTCCTTCCTTTCTTCATTGAATTCTTTCTCTTCTGTTTACTTCCCACTTTCTTACTTTTTGTTGTTTCCCCCTTTATTTCATTACTTCTTGTTTGTATTTCCTAATGTCCTTTTTTCTTTCCTGTCCTTTTCTTTCCCTGTTCCTCAGGAGAACCTGGCGAGGTTGCAGCGAGCGTTCTCCAGGAAGTGGGAGTTCATCTTCATGCAGGCCGAAGCTCAGGTTAAGTAAGTGCAGTCGTCACGGCAACGGTGTGAACCTTATTAACTCCTAGGTGTTGACTTTCCCTTTCTGAGCTGTCTCTCCATGCACACACACACACACACACACACACACACACACACACACACACGTATGTAGTGAGTAAACATGCAGGCCTGTTGTGTGCAGTGTGTGTATGAATGTTATTGTAGTTTGTGGAATTCAGAGAGATGAGGTGATCGTGTGAGTGTAGAACATCTGATCAACAGTTTCAGTTCCTCTGTCGTTTAATGCACAGCATCATTTCTTCAGAAAAGAAAAAGACGACTCCTGTACAGTGTAGAGCCGAGTCAGGACAGGACACGGTCTGATTGTGTCTGAAATGTCCGTTATGTAAGAGTGAAGTGTTAGGAATGGAAATGAATTCACTCTCTGAGTGAATCACTCAGAGGATGAAGATGAGTACGATGATGATGATGAGGATGAAGGTGATGACGAATATGAGGATGAAGGTGGTGATGATGAATGAGGATGATGATGATGATGAGGATGAGGATGATTATGAGGAGGAGGATGAGGAGGAGGAGGATGAGGAGGAGGAGGAGGAGGAAGATGATATTGATGAGGAGGAGGATGACGACGATGATGAGGAGGATGATTATGAGGAGGAGGAGGAGGAAGATGATATTGATGAGGAGGATGAGGAGAATGATTATGAGGAGGATGAGGATGAGGAGGAGGAAGATGATATTGATGAGGAGGAGGAGGAGCATGACGATGATGAGGTGGATGATGATGATGATGAGGATGATGATTATGAGGAGGATGAGGAGGAGGAGGAGGAGGATGACGATGATCAGGAGGATGATGAGGAGGAGGAGGAGGATGATGAGGATGATGATTATGAGGAGGGGAGGAGGAGGAGGAGGAGGAGGAGGAGGAAGATGATATTGATGAGGAGGATGATGAGGATGATGATGATGAGGAGGAGGAGGAGGAGGAGGAGGAGGAAGATGATATTGATGAGGAGGATGATGAGGTGGATGATGATGATGAGGATGATGATTATGAGGAGGAGGAGGAGGAGGATGACGATGATGATAAGGAGGATGATGATGAGGAGGAGGATGATTAGGAGGAGGAGGAAGATGTTAATGGTGAGGATGATGATAATAATGATGAGGATGATGATTATGAGGAGGATGATGATGAGGATGATGATTATGAGGAGGAGGAGGAGGATGATATTGATGAGGAGGAGGAGGAGGAGGAGGATGATATTGATGAGGAGGATGAGGAGGAGAATGATGATGATGAGGAGGATGAGGAGGAGAATGATGATGATGAGGAGGATGATGAGGATGAGGAGGATGATGATGAGGATGATGATTATGAGGAGGAAGAGGATGACGATGATGAGAAGGATGATGATGATGAGGAGGAGGATGATTAGGAGGAGGAGGAAGATGTTAATGGTGAGGATAATGATAATGATGAGGATGATGATTATGAGGAGGAGGAGGAGGATGAGGAGGAGGATGATGATGATGAGGAGGATGATGATGATGAGGAGGATGATGATGAGGATGATGATTATGAGGAGGAGGAGGAGGAAGATATTGATGAGGAGGATGAGGAGGAGGATGATGATGAGGAGGATGAGGAGGAGAATGATGATGATGAGGAGGATGATGATGATGAGGAGGATGATGATGAGGATGATGATTATGAGGAGGAGGAGGATGACGATGATGAGGAGGATGATGATGATGAGGAGGAGGAGGAGGATGAGGAGGAGAATGATGATGATGATGAGGAGGATGATGATGAGGATGATGATTATGAGGAGGAGGAGGATGACGATGATGAGGAGGATGATGATGATGAGGAGGAGGATGAGGAGGAGGATGATTAGGAGGAGGAGGAAGATGTTAATGGTGAGGATGATGATAATAATGATGTGGATGATGATTATGAGGAGGAGGAGGAGGAGGAGGAGGAGGAAGATGATATTGATGATGATGAGGAGGAAGATGTTAATGGTGAGGATGATGATAATAATGATGAGGATGATGATGATGAGGAGGATGATGATGAGGATGATGATTATGAGGAGGAGGAGGAGGAGGAGGATGACGATGATGAGGAGGAGGATGATGATGAGGAGGAGGATGATTAGGAGGAGGAGGAAGATGTTAATGGTGAGGATGATGATAATAATGATGAGGATGATGATTATGAGGAGGAGGAGGAGGATGAGGAGGAGGAGGAAGATGATATTGATGATGATGAGGAGGAAGATGTTAATGGTGAGGATGATGATAATAATGATGAGGATGATGATGATGAGGAGGATGATGATGAGGATGATGATTATGAGGAGGAGGAGGAGGATGACGATGATGAGGAGGAGGATAATGATGAGGAGGAGGAGGAGGATGATTAGGAGGAGGAGGAAGATGTTAATGGTGAGGATGATGATAATAATGATGAGGATGATGATTATAGAAGGAGGAGGAAGATGATATTGATGATGATGATGAGGAGGAAGATGTTAATGGTGAGGATGATGATAATAATGATGAGGATGAGGATGAAGTCGTGCATTGACAGGCGTTCTCATGCAGAGATTTTCCTCAGCGCTTCATTCCCAGTTTATTGTTCCAGCTGTGCTCCTCTTCACTGTGCTCAAACTGAAAAAATAAATGAATAAACGTTGAGGCTGAGGGCTTTAAACACCACGCGGCGTTACCATGGGGAGGAGGTGAAGTGTTAATGATCAACCACATCACTGTTAGCAGGCGTGTGAACCCGTGTTTAATCCGTGTATCATCTGCTCAGTCCATATCCGACTTGTTTTCTGAATTTACCTTTTTACTTCCATGGCATTTCTTCCTATTTTTCGTGGACCGTCTCTACACTCTGAGTGTGCCGTTTCAGAGTATTGGCTTACGTACGGAATTTTAGGTCTACAGTTGTCTGTTTTGATCCGGGAATACAAGTACGAGTGGATGACGACCACTCCACACGCCTCCTCGCTGTAATTGTGAGTGTGTGGCGTTTTCACATGTTTTCCTCTCTGGTGTTTTAGGATTGACCGGAAGAAGGATAAGACGGAGAGGAAGATCCTGGACAGTCAGGAGCGAGCGTTCTGGGATGTACACAGGCCAGTGGTGTGTGTAGATTATGGATTTCCTGATCGATAGCTACAGTAGGAGTGATTAATACAAGTCCCTCAGTCCAGCTCACACAGACCCGGGTACATGTGTTATTGTCATGTGGGAACATGGGGAACACTGAGAACATTGGAACAGTGAGAACATGGCAACACAGAACATGGGAAACACGGGAACTCAGAGAACACAGGGAACGCAGAGAGTATGGGGAACACAGAGAACACTGGGAACACAGGGAACATGAAGAACATGGGGGAACATAGAGAACATAGGAACAGTGAGAACATGGCAACACAGAACATGGGGAACACGGGAGCACAGGGAACACAGAGAGTATGGGGGAACACAGAGAACACTGGGAACACAGAGAGTATGGGGAACACAGAGAACACTGGGAACACAGGGAACATGAAGAACATGGGGAACATAGAGAACATGGGCAACAAGGAAAGTATGGGGACCACAGAACACTGAGAACACAAAATTTGGGGAAAAAGGGAACTCTGAGAACATGGGTAACATAGAGAACATGGGGAACAAGGAGAGTATGAGGAGCACCGAGAATATGGGGAATATAGAGAACATTGAGAACAAGGAGAGTATGGGGAAGACTGAGAACACAGGGAACACAGAGAACATTCGAACACGGGGAACATGTGAAACTCTGAGAACATGGGGAACACTGAGAGTATGGGGAACACAGAGAACATTCGAACACGGGGAACATGGGGAACACGAGGAACATGGGGAACTCTGAGAGTATGGGGAACACAGAGAACATTCGAACATGGGGAACACGAGGAATATGGGGAACTCCGAGAACATGATAAACATGGGGAACACGGGGAACACGAGGAACATGGGGAACTCTGAGAGTATGGGGAACACAGAGAACATTCGAACATGGGGAACACGAGGAATATGGGGAACTCCGAGAACATGATAAACATGGGGAACACGGGGAACACGAGGAACATGGGGAACTCTGAGAGTATGGGGAACACAGAGAACATTCGAACATGGGGAACTCTGAGAACATGATAAACATGGGGAACACAGAGAACATTTGAACATGGGGAACACGAGGAACATGGGGAACTCCGAGAACATGATAAACATGGGGAACACGGGGAACTCTGAGAACATGATAAACATGGGGAACACGGGGAACTCTGAGAACATGATAAACATGGGGAACACGGGGAACACGGGGAACATGGGGAACTCCGAGAACATGATAAACATGGGGAACACGGGGAACACGGGGAACATGGGGAGTTTGAGTCTGAAAAAAGTGAGAAATGAAATATTGATCATGTGACCCACAGCCAGGCTGTGTCAATACCACGGAAATGGACATCAGGAAATGTCGCCGCATGAAAAACCCACAACGAGTCAAGAAGGTAAAGTGTGTGTGTGTGAGTGTGTGTGTGTGTGTGTGTGTGTGTGTGTGTGTGTGTGTGTGTGTGTGTGAGTGCTTGGTGCATAAATATAACAAAATATTCTCATTAATAAATCTGCTTTTATTGAGTTGAAGTGGTGTGAAACTGCTGTCATGTCTCTGTGTGTGTGTGTGTGTGTGTGTGTGTGTGTAGTCAGTGTATGGTGTGGCAGAAGACACACAGACACAGAGTCCTGTACACACACATTTGCAGCAAAGCAGGAAGGACACCAAGGAGGACGTCGAGAAGGAGGTGAGTGTGTGTGTGTGTGTGTGTGTGTGTGTGTGTGCGCGAGAGTGAGAAAGAGAGATACTTCATGTATTAAAATGAAAACACGGTGATGATGAAAGCGTAACATCTTCCCACTTCCTGCAGATTTTATTCCTGAACACTCAGCTGGACAGACACTGTATGAAAATGTCCAAAGTGGCAGAAACGTGAGTGAAAAATGTATCTTTTTACATTTTTGTGTAAAAAGGGGGTGAGGGGGGGGGGGCAAATACATTTTCACACAGGCCCGGTTGGTTATGGAAAACTTTTTTCTCCCCCGCTTCGATAAATACCATTATCATTTAAATCCTGTATTCTGTGTCCACTCGGGTCACCTTCGCTTTATCTTTAGATTTTTGTTTTCATTTCTGAAACAATTTAGCGTGAGATCTGCACCAAAAAAAAACGGAAGAGATATCAGGATGGGGGCAAATACTTTTTCACAGCAGTTAGTATTTGTTGAATCATTCTGATGTGAAGCTTTCCTCCGCCAGGCTGATGAGCTACACCGAGCAGTACCTGGAGTACGACCCGTTCGTCTCTACCCTGGAGCCCTCCAACCCTTGGATCAGCGATGACGCCACCTTCTGGGACATGGAGGCCAGGTTTGATTCTTTCACCTCCACAACACATTATAAGGCTTCAGGATCGGATCGATTTTGATTACAAGATGATGAGAAAGTTGGAGTTGAACTGAATAACATGGCTCCACAGATAGTCTGGGTGTTCATCCTAATATCCTTTAAATATAGCTCCGATTGGTCATCTGTGACACGCTCGTGGTAAATTATGTAGAACTTCATTTTACCCGAAAGCGGATAATCGCTGCGGCGATGGTTTATTCAGAGTGATTAATTACAGGTTAAAATTAAGCCCGCTGATGGACGTTTATGAGGAGTAGAGATACGTTCTTCCTCTCTCTTACTTCTTATTCGGCTCATCCATCTCTCAGCAAAGACCCAAACCAGCAGAGGGTTCGGAAATGGGGCTTTTCTTTGGATGAGGCTCTGAAGGATCCAGTCGGACGTGACCAGTTCCTCAAGTTCCTGGAGTCTGAGTTCAGTTCAGAGAACCTGAGGTGAGATGACCTTCTTTCTTTCCTCCGTCCCTCCCACTGATGAGCTGAACCTTACATTAAATCAAAGGGTTTTCCCCCGCCGTGGTGTATTTGAATATCGTTCGGCTTTAAAAGCGTATCATTGAAAAGGTTGTGTTCCAGTTTTGAGAAAAATCAGAACCTTAAAAAAAATAATGTCATCAGATTTTCACACAAGTCCTAAAAGTAGATAAAGACAAACCAATGAGACAAAAATATTATACTTGGTCGTTGATTTATTGAGGAAAACGATCCAATGTTCTATATCAGCGAGGGGTACAAGTATGTGCACCTTTGCTTTCGGTATCTACGACTTGTATTGGTTTCGGCTTGAGATATCGCTTTGCTTGTATTTTTCTCATTTGTGAGTCGCTTTGGATTAAAGCGTCTGCTAAATCAATAAATGTCAATGTCAATCTGGTGTGAGCTCCACGGGCAGCAATAACTGCAGATAAACGTTTGGGGTAACTGTTGATCAGTCCTGCGCATCAGAATATTCTAAAAGGATCACAAACTTTCCGGCACCACTGTAGTCGCTTCCAGAGCAGTCACAGTGAAGTGAAGAGTTGTAGAGTCAAAACCGAACACGGAAAGAGTCCTTACGCTTCATATCTACCGTTTATTTTCACTCCACGTTTCTTCTGACATGTAACATACTGTACTCTTCACGTTGTAACTGTAACGAGGGTAGGGCATCAAAGGTTTTGGTCGTTTATTGAAATTGCTGCACTCCTATTACGCAGCTTCCTTTGGTTGTCCGCTGTTAACGATTGCTAGCAAGCTAACGTTAGCTAGAATGTTACCTGGACAGTTAGCCTAACATCACTGTAGAAAACGTGCTGTTGGAGTCGAACATAAAAACCTTATTTATTTGACCGTATTTATTTATGATTACTTTTGGGTTAATTCATATTGAATTTACATACAATCCGTATTCTTTCAGATGTTCACGTTCGATATTTTGAGTATTGAGTTGTTCTCAGACTCTCAAAATTGCAAGCCCCGATTTTTAATCTGTCCCCTAGCGAGTTCAAAACACGGGCAGAAATGTGCGTTTCAAATACTCACGTTCCAAAAATCAAGCTGCTGGTGATGGAGGATCGTTTAGTGGGTCAGAGTGGACCAGTGGGTGTCTCTGTGTGAGGTCAGTCTGGGACAGGAAGCCCCTGAAGTGCGCTCTGCAGATTACACGGAGGTCAGCGGAACCTCGGGGCGACTGCGAAAGAGATAAAACCGTTCCTGGGTCTATTCACGCTTCTCTCCTATCTCCTCGGCTGAATCGAATCGCTTCAGGGGGCGCTGTCTCACACAGGCCTCGGCCACTTATGAAACCGTGAGCAGAGTGGATATGATATGGACTCTCGACTCTCTGGCTCTACCTGGGGCTCCTTAATAGACTAAAACGCTTCGATATTGCAAGCCGGGCGAGATCGATAGAGATACGGCCGAGTGTTGTGTGGGGACAGAGAGAGGAAAGCGAACATTTTGCCTCTCCCATATCACCCCCACACACACACACACACACACACCTCTCGGTTTTCCTCTGTTAGTCCTGAGTACCGAATGTTCTCCCTGCAACTTGTGGTTTATGAGTGCTCTAATGGAAAAAAGTACCACTCAGGCAGTGTCACATAATGTTCCAGTCCTCTGTTTCATCACACAGCTCTCTAATACATTAAGGTCAATGTTTAATGATTTATTTGTGCATCTCTTTTAAATTTTACTTTTTTTTTTTTTTTTTTTTTTTTTTTTTTTACATATGACCTGATTGGCATAGAATTTTTTTTTTTTTCAAATTTTATTTAATTCTATTGCATTTGATTTAATTACATGCAATTCATCATGGTTTCCTTTTCTATTTTTATCCATTTATTGGTGCCTTTATTGTTCACCCCCTACTCCCCCCAACCCCCTTTTATTGTAACATTGGGAATTGCGGAATTCTGGATTCTGATTGGTCAAAAAAGGTATTCATTCATTTCCTACAACAGCAGCTCTTAGAGTAGTGCGTAGTTAATACGTTCTTGTTTCTATAGCGACGGCGGACGTGCCACGTGAACAGATCTTTAAAAACACATGTAGTTGTTGATAGTGTCGTGAATCTTTCTGTGAGAAGTGTGTTTATTGAACACTTAGGAAAGGAGTCGCCAGCGTCAGCACTTTGGGGGTAAAGCTGTAACTTTTCTGAAATCTTTAGAAAGATGTTTACGCTTTCTCGGTGACAAGAAACGTTTGCGCTATAATACGAAGGACCGCCCCTTTCGACATCAGAGTGGCCAAAGCGGTTATGCTACTGGTTAAAGACGCAAATTCCAGTGTTCTAGTTGAACAGAGTTGGTATAAGTCCTGAGGCCTGCTTCTCTTTTATATTTAATGATATATTTCAGACGTTCGTGAACAAGTCGTGACAGGTCTACAAATCGATATTTTTAACAGTCATGTCACTTAGTCCAAGTGAAATTCTTTTCTGTGGAGCATGAAACAAATATTAGGGTAATAATGTGAGTCGAGACTTAGGCGATCTGCTCTAACCTGAGTGTTTTTGGCTGCGTTTTGTCAGATTTTGGTTGGCGGTGCAGGATTTGAAGCGGCACCCCCTGCAGGATGTTCCCGCTCGGGCTCAGGAGATCTGGCAGGAGTTTCTGGCTGAAGGAGCCCCGAGCGCCATAAACCTGGACTCGCACAGTTATGAGAGAACCAGCCAGAATCTCAAAGACCCCGGACGCTACAGCTTCGAGGACGCACAGGCAAGAGCTTCGCGAATCAGTCATTTTTTGTTCATTCATTCATTTTTAGTAATCTACCCTGCTATCCTGATCAGATGAATTAATGTACTGGCACCCATTCTCGCTATCTCCCCATTGTGAATTTGTTATGAGGGAGCCATTGTAGTCTGGTTGATCTGCAATCTATAGCAGGGCACTGAGTCTATTTATGGAAATATGGGTGTGTCTTTGAGATCCAAACTCGCTAAGCCCATTCCTTTAGAGTTCAACCCAGACAAAATAGTTATGTTAAGCCCACATGGGTAAATGAGACTCTGAGTGGGTTTGTCTTTGGAACCGTAGATAGGCATGCGGGCGTGTCTTCGAGTCCATATGGGGAAATGAGATCAACTCTATATGGGCGTGTCTTTAAGAGCATACGTCGGGATGTTGGTGTGTCTTCGAATGCATATATGGAAATGACATCAACTATATATGGGAGTGTCTATAAGACAGTAGATGTGGCTGTGGGAGTGTCTTTGAGTCCATACATGGAAATGAGATCAACTTGATGGGCGGGTTTTAACCATATTGGTTTTTGAACCATTCATGAAATGAGATCAACTTAGTGGGTTAAACGTATGTGGATTAGTTGAGTCCATACATGGAAATGAGATCAACTTGAGTGGGCGTGTCTTTAAGACCATGGATGTGGATGTGGGTGTGTCTTTGAGTCCATACATGGAAACGAGATCAACTTGAGTGGGCGTGTCTTTAAGACCATGGATGTGGATGTGGGTGTGTCTTTGAGTCCATACATGGAAACGAGATGAGAAAACATGTTTTACCATCAATGTTGAACACATGGTAACTCTTCCTGCAATCCCTCATCTATGTCTTTCTCAGGATCACATCTACAAGCTGATGAAGAGCGACAGCTACACCCGGTTCTTACGATCCAGCGCTTACCAGGACCTCCTGCTCGCCAGAAAGAAGGTGTGTGAGAAATCTAAACCCGAAACGTGTCACGGAAAAAACATGTACTGGATCCTGATGCAGAATTCATGACTAGAATTTTTTTCGTCTCGTCTCCGGTTTGGCTTCTGACACTTCCTCTGAGGGTGTGTGTGTGTGTGTGTGTGTGTGTGTGTGTGTGTGTGTGTGTGTGTCTTTAAACAGCCTGAAAGTGAGCAGGGCCGGCGCACGTCTCTGGAGAAGTTCACCCGCAGCGTGGTGAGTGAGCCCGAGCGCTGATGATTCAAGCTGCAGTCTGTAAAACACCACATACACATAAACACATGAAGCGAAGCGCAGCAGAGCGATCTTGTATTTTAACGTCATCCGACACAGTCTGCGCTCGGCATTCTCCCTATTTCCGCTGAGGCTAAAGTATTGGCGCCCTTGGGTTCATTTACCCTTATGAGAACAATCTCCCTGTGAAGACAACAAGCAACAGAGACACACACACAAAAAAAACCCCAAACATTTCAAATGAAAACAAACCCCAGCTCTGGATTGTCACCAGTTTAACTAAGCCTGTTCCTTGACTATGAGCTCTGTTACAGGAAATGACACGAGTACCTTCCTGAATGGGATGGATACCATCCTGCCGTAAAATTTCCAGACTTTCCCGCAGACGTAGCCCAAACATCCAGCTGTTTAGTTTACTATTACCTGTTGTAAGCTACATCGTCACGGGGTTTACTAGAGCACTGCCCGTTGTTTTCGTTCATCTACACGCCTCTACAATATTACCCTTAGATACCTCTGTCTGATGTACAGTACTGTGCGTCAGAAAAACCTATAACAAAGGTTACATTCAAAATAAAAATAGGGTGCCTAAGACTTTTGCGCAGTACTGTATGTATTGTTAACCTGGATTTTTCGAAGACCCCTAAGATTCTCCCGTTATACGTCTAACCACAGCTCCCGGTCCCGCTAACGCGCCATGTGCCATAAAAGAGAGTCTAATGTCTCACTGAGTTTTATTGGTTCTAACAAACCTCCTAGTTTAGACAAGAAACACTTCCGATTCTCTGATGTGCACAGTCTACAAGAACGTCTTGCAAACGCGTCGACTTTAATCCAGACAGCGTTGTGTTTTGTTTGTTTTATAAATGGCCAGCTTTTATCATTTGATCCTCCGATGATTATACTTCCATCCCATCGGCAATGTCTGTGCTAATCTCAAACAAACAAACAAACAAATACATAAACAAAAGAATCGTGGCCATAATACCTACTGTGTTTTCAGTGATTAGTTCATTACTGCTCTTTAGCATTCTCGCGAAGTCTTTGCACCTGCCTTTCTAGGATCCTTTCCCAGCGACACTTCGGAAACGGTCTCGAAAATGTACCCGATAAGTGATTTATCGGTTTATGTCCATCATGTAGTCGCCGCGAGCGCAATCGAAGAGCGTTCACCAAGCTACGGCTCGTAGAATCCTCACTCCGTGTTCACTCGTACAGCAGAGCTGCGAAGATCTCGAATCTGATCGGTTAAAATGTGTTGATTAAATAAATGTATTGGGTTTTTTTTCTGTATTAAATAAAGCTTTAAGGGAATAAAGCCGTGGTGTTACAGAAAAATGGGCGGTAACGGTTTTGTAGATACAGGACTTTAGATGATTGCATGGATGCACGTTTTCATCCACCTGATTGTATGTGCATGGATTGCTGTGTGTCGCAGGGTAAGTCTCTGACGGGGAAGCGTCTGACGGGCCTCATGCAGTCGTCCTGACGAGCCCCGGGCCCTGATTAACCTCGTTAAACGCAGAGGAGGAAGCAGAGGAAGCGGCCTGATGGTGTACATCGATACAGCCGACACACGGACCATCTGCTTCACCTCGGCGGCGTAGCCACAGACTCTACGGCATGCAATAAGTCAACGGAAACCTTAGAAACGCGGACCGTCTGTATTTAACCCGATTCTATCCAAACCTCCGATACGAGATTACGACAATAGACTGCACATATGAATGTCAGGTTTTGATTTCTCTGTACCTTTTTTTTTTTTTCTTCTTTTCTTACCGGCAGTGACGAGGGGAACAAAACACTCACTGTTTCAGTTGGCATTTAAACAGTCTGTCGTCCAGTTCGTCCTCTTTTCACGGCGTGGGGTAATCGTGAGCGGACTGTGGTGTAGGATGCAGAGCGTTTCGGTCCCAAACATTCCACAGGAGGGAAAAGACGCAGGGGCGTCTGATGAGTCGATACACACGGCACAACTCGGCTTCGTTTTCGTACGTTCCAGATCATCTTTTTATTGCGGTTCATTTGAATAAGCACGATGTAAAATAGTTAAAGCAGCACTCCAGTGTTTTATTGATTGATTGATTGATTGATTTAGAAAAATAATATCTATCTAGCACATCTGTAGGGTATGTGTGATTAACGTGGGGAAGTATTGTGGAACATTTCCCTGCACTAATAGATAGATGGATGGATGGTGGATGGATGATGGATGGATGGATCTATGATGGATGGACGATGGATGGATGGATGATTGATGGATGGATGATTGATGGATGGATGATTGATGGATGGATGGATGGATCTATGATTGATGGATGGAGGATGGATGATGGATGTATGGATGGATGATGGATGGAGGATGGATGGATGGATGATGGATGGATGGATGGATGGATCTATGATGGATGGAGGATGGATGATGGATGGATGGATGATTGATGGATGGATCTATGATGGATGGATGGATGATGGATGGAGGATGGATGATGGATGGATCTATGATGGATGAATGGATGATTGATGGATGGATCTATGATGGATGGATGGATGATGGATGGAGGATGGATTATGGATGGATCTATGATGGATGGATTATGGATGGATGGATGGATGATGGATGGATGGATGGATCTATGATTGATGGATGGATGATGGATGGATGGATAGATAGATAGATAGATAGATAGATAGATAGATAGATAGATATATAGATAGATAGATAGAAACAGTACAAGGTGTGCTTTCATAGGAAAATAATCAACAAGGTGGAGTGATGAAGCAGAGTTACTGTGACTACGCCAAAGCTGATTATTTTCCTAAAACAGCATTAAATGTTTTATTCCTCTAATACCACACATGATCAGTAGTGCATGCTGGGAAGCCCCATGTTTCCATGGGAACTGAAATGAGATGTTTCGGAGTTGGTTCGTCTACAACGTAAAACGTATTCGTTTTAACATAATCAAACGTTCATGTTCTGTGAACGAAAAAAAAAAATCGACTCATAGACCAATGATGTGGGAAAACTACAGACCTGGCAACACTGCCACCTCTCTCCAGTACACTGAGCCTTAGACTTTGGAGTGCACGGGTTTTTCATCAGGTTTTTTGTTTCACTACAGGAAATTCTCAGTTCTTACAGGTGGTAATCACACATACGGTACAGATACAGAGGATAGGAGGAAATAAATTGGAAAAACACAGGAGTTGTGACTTTCGGGTGCTTTCACACTTGGTGTTTAAACTTAAAAAAATATAAATATATTATTTTTTTAAAAAGCACAGTGTCACGTCAAGCACTTTTTTTTAACCTCCTGACCCATCAGATCTCACGTTAGTTAAGAGAGAAAAACAAACATGGAGGATAAAGTGCTGGTGTCTTGATTCATTGATGATATTCCACTGTATCTAAAAATAACAGCGTGTGGAATATCGAGACGGACGACGGCATGTTGATTCGACGTCAAATCAACCGTACAACTTTTCCAGAATTAGGTCGTAATAGTTCACCGAAAACAAATTGTAGCATGAGAGCAAAAATTGTCGAAATATTGCGACTTTTTTCTCTCTCTCGAAATATTATGACTTTATTCTCAATATATTGCAGCATTAAAGTCACAATATTTAGAGAAACAAAGTTGCAATACTTCGAGAATTAAATTCAAGAATATTGCGACTTTGTGCAATTTGTTTTCGTCGCAATTTTTGGAATTGCAATTTTAAAGAAAAAAGTTGCGATATTTCGACAATAAAACCCGAGAACATTGCACCCTTTTTTTTCCCCCTCTAAATATTATGACTTTATTCTGTTCCAATTTAAAGTCATAATATTTTGAGAAAAAAGTTGCAATGTTACGAGGGAAAAAAGTCTTAATCATTTGAGAAAAAAAGTCCCAATATTTAGAGAATAGAATTGTAATAGATCGAGAATAAATTTGCAATATTACGAGAAAAAAAGTCAGAATATTTTGAGAATAAAGTTGTAATATTTAAAAAAAAATTGCACTATTTCTAGAATAAAGCTGTAACACTTTGACAATATGGTACATTTAACTCATGTGTTGATGCGACTTTATTACAACTTCATTCTTAAAATATTGTTTTTTGGTTTTTTTTTAAAAAAAAAGGGCCCTAAAACACCATCGTAGGTGCGTGATGTGACGTCTGAGTTCAACTCCAGCTCCTCACACAGTCACATAGGCACAAATTCTCTTGATCATCTGCCTCTAAAGCTACAGACAGACAGACAGACACCCTCGTCCTCACCCTCAGACACCAGTCTTTATTTCATCTGCAGGGATTACTGCGAATCTACAGCCCAGGCTCCAGGTAGTTAGTTAGCCAGCCGGTATTATCGCTGGGATTGCTAAGCGCGTTGTTTGAGGTCGAGGCCGTATTTCTTTTCTCACATCAGCACAAGCGGCACTCCAGCCAACACCTATCTGTTTATTTTTTCAAAAAAAAAAAAAAAAGTGTGAAAGCAGTGTTTAAGAGATGCTTCGAGATATGAACATAGACCGAGCACAATGACCACGAGTTTTACGAAACATTCATTCAACCTATATATCAATTACTAACAATTACTACCGTAACACGTCTAAATGTTAAACGTCTTTATCTAGCCTGCCTGCCAAACTGTAAATATACTCTGAATGTAAAAGATAATCACACACACACACACTTCCCTTCCTAAGAGTCTCTGCCAACACGAGAGGACCTCGTGGCAAGGTTTCCAGTCCAGCGCTGCCTCTTTTACAAATGAAACAAACAAACGCTGCCATTTCAGGAAGCTGTGTATTTCAGAGTGGTTCATGAAGCACCATCACTGCCAGAGATGACCTGCATGGAGAAAAACCAACCCCCCCCAAAAAAAAAAGACTTTGAGGGTCTCATCGGTTCATAATCAGCTCATCATCCGTGCGAGTGGAGGAGACGCAGCTGTGGGGAACTCTTCTTCTGTCCTCCTGTCTCCGTGTAGAGCTGCGTCCTCGACGTAAAGCAGTGCTACAGTGGACAGTGTGTAATCTAGTACATGTATTTATACTCACCGCAGCCCATAGAGAATGCTGTGTAGAATATCCAGAGCGACTATTACTATTAGAGGCACAATGAGCACAAATCTATGCATGGGACGTTGTTTCTAACCGGATTTTACAGCTTTTAGGTTTTTTTGTTTTTTTTTCCAGAGATAAAAAAATATTAGTAAACGACGACGATGATGATGAATAGAGTCCTGAGTCAACCAATAAACCACTCGGTATCAAAGTAGAGTCCTGCTTTTCTTTTCTGTAATTTAGCAAGCCGGGTAATGTAAAGTTTTGGCGCCCTCGTAGACGTTGAAAGATCGCGGAGCGCGACCGATTCTGCTACGGTTTCGACCCGCTCGCTTTTACGAAAAAGGGTACTCTTTACTGACCGTTGAAAGTGACCGCAGACATGCGGGGAAATGGAGTTCACCTGCTGCTAACGGTTCGGGGATATCGTCTCATTAAAGATCGCAGCTTTCGAGACCCTTGGAGCTCGTCGCCAGAAAAGTATTACGAAAAGATACGAAGCCCTCGGCACTGCGTAGAGGAAGCGCCTGATGGTGAGACGGGCGCGAATTATACTTCTTCGGTTCAGAAGTGGGAAAGACATGAAATCTATTTCTATTGAAATATCGGTGATGTGTTTAGAGATTCCGGCGCTAATCTGTTGGTCGCTGCTGTATTTTCCTCCTCTGTTATTCCTCTACAATGGCGTTTAATGGTCCAGCGCTTCAGAATCACAGTGGAGTTTAACAGAAGTTCAGCAAATTCGGTTGAGGTCATAAGTTTACGTACGCCTTGCAGAATCGGCAAAATGTTTATAATTAAAACAAACAAATGATAAAAAAAATAAATCCTGGAGCTGTTGGTGCAAACACTGGACTCGAAGTCCCAGAATGCCATGCAGCCGTATACAACACCGAGTTATGGCAGAGGTTCGGCTCGGCTAGTTAGCGATCTACGAGATGACGAGCGCGACGGCGATGGCGGCGGTATTGGCGTGAGAGTTGAAGCTTTGGACGCTGATGTGTTTGAGCAGAGTGTACCGATGAGGAGGTGAGAGAGTTTGACTAAAGGTCTAGAGGACGAAATTTAGACCAAATTAGGGTATTTCTCCAAATCAGGGTAATTTCTCCATCATTTCTCCAAATTAGGGTCATTTCTCCAACATTTCTCCAAATTAGAGTCATTTCTCCATCATTTCTCCATCATTTCTCCAAATTAGGGTAATTTCTCCATTATTTCTCCAAATTAGGGTCATTTCTCCATCATTTCTCCATCATTTCTCCAAATTAGGGTAATTTCTCCATCATTTCTCCAAATTAGGGTTCTACAATTTCTCCAACATTTCTCCAAATTAGAGTCATTTCTCCATCATTTCTCCATCATTTCTCCAAATTAGGGTAATTTCTCCATCATTTCTCCAAATTAAGGTCATTTCTCCATCATTTCTCCAAATTAGGGTCATTTCTCCATCATTTCTCCATCATTTCTCCAAATTAGGGTCATTTCTCCAACATTTCTCCAAATTAGGGTCATTTCTCCATCATTTCTCCAAATTAGGGTCATTTCTCCAACATTTCTCCAAATTAGGGTCATTTCTCCATCATTTCTCCATCATTTCTCCAAATTAGGGTCATTTCTCCATCATTTCTCCAAATTAGGGTCATTTCTCCATCATTTCTCCAAATTAGGGTCATTTCTCCATCATTTCTCCAAATTAGGGTCATTTCTCCAACATTTCTCCAAATTAGGGTCATTTCTCCATCATTTCTCCAAATTAGGGTCACTTCTCCATCATTTCTCCATCATTTCTCCAAATTAGGTCATTTCTCCATCATTTCTCCAAATTAGGAATTTTCAACATTTCTCCAAATTAGGTCATTTCTCCATCATTTCTCCAAATTAGGGTCATTTCTCCATCATTTCTCCATCATTTCTCCAAATTAGGGTCACTTCTCCATCATTTCTCCATCATTTCTCCAAATTAGGGTCATTTCTCCAACATTTCTCCAAATTAGGGTCATTTCTCCATCATTTCTCCAAATTAGGGTCATTTCTCCAACATTTCTCCAAATTAGGGTCATTTCTCCATCATTTCTCCAAATTAGGGTCATTTCTCCATCATTTCTCCAAATTAGGGTCATTTCTCCATCATTTCTCCAAATTAGGGTCATTTCTCCATCATTTCTCCATCATTTCTCCAAATTAGGGTCATTTCTCCATCATTTCTCCAAATTAGGGTCATTTCTCCATCATTTCTCCAAATTAGGTCATTTTCCATCTCCATTACATTTCTCCAACATTTCTCCAATTAGGTCATTTCTCCATCATTTCTCCATCATTTCTCCAAATTAGGTCATTTCTCCATCATTTCTCCAAATTAGGTCATTTCTTCCATCATTTCTCCAAATTAGGTCATTTCTCCATCATTTCTCCAAATTAGGGTCATTTCTCCAACATTTCTCCAAATTAGGTCATTTCTCATCATTTCTCCAAATTAGGGTCACTTCTCCATCATTTCTCCATCATTTCTCCAATTAGGGTCATTTCTCCATCATTCCAAAACCAATATCTCAACATTTCTCCAAATTAGGGTCATTTCTCCATCATTTCTCAAATTAGGGTCATTTCTCCAACATTTCTCCAAATTAGGGTCATTTCTCCATCATTTCTCCAAATTAGGGTCACTTCTCCATCATTTCTCCAAATTAGGGTCATTTCTCCAACATTTCTCCAAATTAGGGTCATTTCTCCATCATTTCTCCAACATTTCCAAATTAGGTCATTTCTCCATCTTCTCCAATTACATTATCATTTCTCCAATATCATTTCTCCATTTTCTCCAATTACATTTCTCCACATTCCCAAATTAGTATTTCCATCATTTCTCCAAATTAGTCATTTTCCATCATAATTTCTCCATCATTTCTCCAAATTAGGGTCATTTCTCCATCATTTCTCAATCATTTCTCCAAATTAGGGTAATTTCTCCAACATTTCTCCAAATTAAGGTCATTTCTCCATCATTTCTCCAAATTAGTATTTCTCCAACATTTCTCCAAATAGGGTCATTCCAATTCCAAATTAGGTCACTCTCACCCACATTCAATACAAATCAATAGGTACATAAATTAAGATTTCTCCATCATTTCTCCAAATTAGTCACATTTCTCCACATCCAAATTAGGGTCATTTCTCCATCATTTCTCCAAATTAGGGTCATTTCTCCATCATTTCTCCAAATTAGGGTCATTTCTCCATCATTTCTCCAAATTAGGGTCATTTCTCCATCATTTCTCCATCATTTCTCCAAATTAGGGTCATTTCTCCAACATTTCTCCAAATTAGGGTCATTTCTCCATCATTTCTCCAAATTAGGGTCATTTCTCCAACATTTCTCCAAATTAGGGTCATTTCTCCATCATTTCTCCATCATTTCTCCAAATTAGGGTCATTTCTCCATCATTTCTCCAAATTAGGGTCATTTCTCCATCATTTCTCCAAATTAGGGTCATTTCTCCATCATTTCCAAATTAGATTTCTCCAACATTTCTCCAAATTAGGGTCTAATTTCTCATAAATTTATCAAAAGGAAATCTCCAAATTAGGTCATTTCTCCATCATTTCTCCAAATTAGGGTCACTCTCCATCATTTCTCCATCATTTCTCCAATTAGTATTCCACCATTTCTCCATCATTTCCCAAATTAAGGTCATTTCTCCATTTCTCAAATTACATCATTTTCCATCATTTCTCCAAATTAGGGTCATTTCTCCAACATTTCTCCAAATTAGGGTCATTTCTCCATCATTTCTCCAAATTAGGGTCACTTCTCCATCATTTCTCCAAATTAGGTATTTCTCCATCATTTCTCCATCATTTCTCCAAATTAGTCATTTCTCCATCTCAAACATTTCTCCAATTAGTATCATTTCTCCATCATTTCTCCAAATTAGGGTCATTTCTCCATCATTTCTCCAAATTAGGGTCATTTCTCCATCATTTCTCCATCATTTCTCCAAATTAGGGTCATTTCTCCAACATTTCTCCAAATTAGGGTCATTTCTCCATCATTTCTCCATCATTTCTCCAAATTAGGGTCATTTCTCCATCATTTCTCCAAATTAGGGTCATTTCTCCATCATTTCTCCAAATTAGGGTCATTTCTCCATCATTTCTCCAAATTAGGGTCATTTCTCCAACATTTCTCCAAATTAGGGTCATTTCTCCATCATTTCTCCAAATTAGGGACTTCTCATCATTTCTCCATCATTCTCCAAATAGGGTCATTTCTCCACATTCTCCACTCCAATTATATTCTCCAATTCCAAATTACACATTTCACTTTCTCCAATTAGTATCTAATTTCTCCAAATTAGGGTCATTTCTCCATCATTTCTCCAAATTAGGGTCACTTCTCCATCATTTCTCCATCATTTCTCCAAATTAGGGTCATTTCTCCATCATTTCTCAATCATTTCTCCAAATTAGGGTAATTTCTCCAACATTTCTCCAAATTAAGGTCATTTCTCCATCATTTCTCCAAATTAGGGTCATTTCTCCATCATTTCTCCAAATTAGGGTCATTTCTCCATCATTTCTCCAAATTAGGGTCATTTCTCCATCATTTCTCCAAATTAGGGTCACTTCTCCATCATTTCTCCATCATTTCTCCAAATTAGGGTCATTTCTCCATCATTTCTCAATAATTTCTCCAAATTAGGGTAATTTCTCCAACATTTCTCCAAATTAGGTCATTTCTCCATCATTTCTCCAAATTAGGGTCATTTCTCCAACATTTCTCCAAATTAGGGTCATTTCTCCATCATTTCTCCAAATTAGGGTCACTTCTCCATCATTTCTCCATCATTTCTCCAAATTAGGGTCATTTCTCCATCATTTCTCAATCATTTCTCCAAAATTAGGGTAATTTCTCCAACATTTCTCCAAATTAAGGTCATTTCTCCATCATTTCTCCAAATTAGGGTCATTTCTCCATCATTTCTCCAAATTAGGGTCATTTCTCCATCATTTCTCCAAATTAGGGTCATTTCTCCAACATTTCTCCAAATTAGGGTCATTTCTCCATCATTTCTCCAAATTAGGGTCATTTCTCCATCATTTCTCCAAATTAGGGTCATTTCTCCATCATTTCTCCAAATTAGGTCACTTCTCCATCATTTCTCCATCATTTCTCCAAATTAGGGTCATTTCTCCATCATTTCTCCAAATTAGGGTCACTTCTCCATCATTTCTCCATCATTTCTCCAAATTAGGGTCATTTCTCCATCATTTCTCCAAATTAGGGTCACTTCTCCATCATTTCTCCATCATTTCTCCAAATTAGGGTCATTTCTCCATCATTTCTCCAAATTAGGGTCACTTCTCCATCATTTCTCCATCATTTCTCCAAATTAGGGTAATTTCTCCATCATTTCTCAATCATTTCTCCAAATTAGGGTAATTTCTCCAACATTTCTCCAAATTAGGGTCATTTCTCCATCATTTCTCCAAATCAGGGTAATTTCTCCATCATTTCTCCAAATTAGGGTCATTTCTCTGATATTTCTTTACAAATCAGTTCAAATGTCCAATAAAAGTATGTCAACTTAGTAACGCTTAGAGTCCACGTCTATGTAGGAACATATAGAGTCAAGTTTATCTATAATACACACTAAATGTGTTTACTGAGTTAATCTCATAAAACGCTCGGCGCAGCTTACGCTTAACTGATCAACACTCATGCTGAAGGCGCAATGATGGTTTTGTTCTTGTGACATAATGTGTAGGACATTCCTTTTTCTTTCCTTCTTTATTTTTCAAGCAGACTTGACCCAGGCCTTTGACTCTGGAGTGACTTTACGTGGAGGCTCTGGCTTTGGGGCCCTCTGGGCCTGTGTCTGGTGGGACCGTTCTCACTAAGCTCAGTGAACTGTTTGTCTTTGTGTGTGTTGCCCTCTAGTGTCAAACAGTACAAACGTCAACTCCATTCATCACGAAATCACAACATCCATCGTTTTCAGTTTCGTTTATTAAACTGCAAACTATGAAAAGCGCGGACGAGGACGAAAATCGTTAGGAGATGCAAAAAACAACAACAACAACAATAATAATAACAAAAAACAGAAACAGGAAACGATTAGAAAATCACCACTAAAATAATCCTCACAATTTGTAGTCGTCCGTTTAAAACTGCTTTGTCTGTTAGACAGTCCTTTCCAGGGAGAGATCAAATATTCAGCAGATGTGAGGATTGGTCTTGATGAATCGGCTCTGAAAATAGAACCTCTAATGCATTATAGAGAACGGACAAGGAGGAAGAAGAAGAGACGACAAGCCAGAACATCCGGACAGGAATAGAGACGCTAATATATGATGAGGGAAGAAGGACAAAAAAAGGAACAGGGATATCACTAATCTAGTGGAATATATATATACACACACACATATATATATATATATATATATATATATATATATATACACGTTAAAAACACTCAACAACTTTTCTTTCTCCCTCCGGTCCAAAATCCAAATCTCCGCTGTTAAGAATTTGCGATTGTTTGACAGGAATTAAAGGGGCAGTTTGTAATATTGAGAAAAAAAAAAAGAAAAAAAAAAGGGCTCGGCTGAGCAGCTCAATGAAAGAAGCCTGAAACGAAGATCTGAGCCGAACCCACGGTATTGTGAACCACGGTCTGAAGCACCTTCTAGGAACAGTTCTAGGAACACGTCTAGAAACGACTTTAAAAAATCGAAAGCGATCGACAAGCGCTCGGAAAAGGTTCACGCAAATCATTCATCGTACATATTAAAATTTGTCTTTGGGGGGGGGGGAAATAATAATAAAACCTGCACCTCGTTAGTTTGACATCATCGAACATCTGGTCTAAGACGATTCTGTAACGAAGGGCGTGATTTGGTTCTGGTCTTCAAAAAAAAGATATTTGGTGTTGCGAGGTAGATTTCCACGTGGACTTGGCGCGGCGTGGACGAGACGGACGGACGGACGTCGTGAAAGGTCGGCGCTCGGGGTCCGCTCTTCTACGGTGTCTTTGCTTCTCCGAAAGCGGACGCCTTGTCCTTTAGTAAGTCCAAGCAAAGATGGCAGCTCCAGCTTCCTGTAAACATTTACAGCATGGATGTGATGAGCGTGCGTGTGACGTAACGACACGTATAAAGGCTTCATCGAGGTCGTGGTCGTTTGTTTGATAAAGCACGGATTAGACGCTACGTATCGTCTGTGTTGTAAGTGTGAGTTTCACCTTCAGGCGGCTGAGTCATGGGAGGTTTGAGGCAGTACATGTGATATCCCCGGTCACAGTCGTCACAGAACAGGAGCTGATCCTGACACACAGAGTTACAGCTGTTACGGGACACACACTCGAGCTCCGGGTTTGAAGAACAGAACGTTAGGAGTGTTACGTAAGCTCTTACGTCGTTCTCCGAGGTGCCACACAGGCTGCACGATTTGCACTCGATGCACTGCCACTGGTACGTCCTCACCGCCTGCATCATGTTCTCTGTGAACTGAAGGCAAGTCGGATGGCCTGGACAGAGGACAGAGAGAGGACAGGTTACACGCCGGTCAGCGCGAGTTTTCACGCTGTTAAAGGAGCAGTTTGTCAGTTTGGAGCGCCCTCTGCTGTACCGTAAAAACTGCACCGACCGTAAAAACGCCACTCCCGATTACAACGAACACAAGCACACACGAGGAATAAAAGACTGTGCGTCGTGCTGTCAGTGTTACCACCTTGAAGTTGATTCCTTTCCTAGAACAGCACACCCAAAAGTGTTTTATTCCTCTTTACATCACAGCAACGCTTAACACTTTATTATTTATTAAAGCGCACGATCTGAAACGGGCCTAATTTTGTTTTAAAGCTCTCAGACAATCGATTTACACGCATCCGAGGTCGAAAAAAACATCATTTAAACCGCAGCGTTACCCTTTTTCCCCCAGTGTCACAAACGATTCTCAATGATCCGTTCTAAAGGATTCGTTCGAAACTCCTCCTTTCAGAGAGCATACTCTGCTCTGATTGGTCAGACGTCCCGGTCTGTCGTGATCGGTCTAGCGCTGTCAGCGAGCAGGTGATGAAGACCAGAGGCGGGACTTTTAGTTACAAACCTACGTAGGTCAGTACAGGAAGTGAAGTCTGGAATCACTAACGAGTCGATTCAGCCGTTCAGAATCGATTCCTTCTTTTAGGAGTCGATAACTCCGTCTGTCGTGCGCTTCGATTGTTGAAACGCTTTAACGTTCACAAACCGCTACGTATAGAACACGCTACATGAAAGGGAACATCTGAAAAACCGTACTAGGTGCACTTTAAAGCACTACATGCCATACTTTTTTTTTTATTTTTTATCCATTTACAGTTATATTTAATGTTGTGGAAGGTCCACGCCCCTTCTCTCGCTCTCTTTGAAGCTGAAGTTAATAATGAAATCTTCGACACAATGAAGTCTTCTATAAAGAGATGTTTACGCAACATTTAAGGAAGGAGTCTCCAGTGTCGGCGCTTCGTAACCGTCAGGAGTAAAGCTGTAATTTTCCGACGTCTCCGGGACGCTCAGAGGCGGTTTCTCGGTAACATGACAAGCCGCGTAACCGTTACATCGTGACGGTCGTTACGCTGTTATAACCTTCACGTAACCTTTATGCAGAAGGTAATCATGCTGATGTTTCCACTAAGTTAAGGAGCCATGGCCGAGCTTCTTTTCTTAACCTCACTTGATCAAGATATTTCGCCTCACCAGCTACGACGTCGGCGGTCATACGGGTTCCGATACGCACGGACGGTGTCGTCACGCCTTTCCAAACGCTCATGTCGGTTTATAAGAACTGTCGTGACGCTCTAAAATAATTCAGCACCGAAAACCGTCGCAACTCGGATTCACGTCAGCTGGAGATCAAAACGGAAGAAGGCAGTCGTTACAACAAGGTATGACCGTTGGATTAAACCTTTCGAAATGTCCGTACAGGGTAATAACAACTGACACGACATTCTAATATAATTCACGCTGCCGTAATGCTACATTATGTCGACGGATATCTGTAACTGGACTCGAGTTTAAAAGAATCTTTAAAAGACGTGATCTGGGTTGTAATAAACCTTTATGAATGTTTATGCAGGTTAATGACAAGTGTCAAGAAGTTTCTAAGAGTTTCCGGGCTTCACGTTAACTTTATTACAACTAAGCATTGAAGCAGAAGAAGGCAGTCTTTAAGACAACCAGTGCCACTTGTAATAACTCTTTATAAATGTTTATGTAGGTTACTGCCAGTTGTTATAATACGTTATAATATAATTCAGCTCAGAAAGTGCTTTATGTTGACGTGAATCTGTCACTCACCGCAGGTTTATGCCAAGCGGACATCAAAACTGAAATAGGCAGTCTTTACGACAATTTACGCCTGTCGGATTAAAGCTTTATAAACGTTTCTGTAGGTTAATGTCATGACGTTCTAATATAAATCAGAATACAGCCTTATTTCGATGGAAATCTACCACTTGACTCATGTTTATATGAAGGGATATCCATCAGGATCCAAGGCAAGCCTTTTTGACAATCCATACCTGCTGAAATAAATCTTTATAGAGGTTTATGCAGGTTAATGACCTAGCTGTGATGCCGTTATAATAACATGGAGTGCAGAAAGTGCTTTAACGTTACCTTACGCTGACAAGATTCACAAAATCACTCTGCTCAGGTTTATGCCAAAATGGACATCACAACCGACGTCTTCAATCGGCCGGGCTTTGTAGATGCTTACGTAGGTTAACGCCCGTCGTCATGACGATATGATATAAATCAGTCCAAAATGTGGAATAATGCTGCTTTATGTTGACGAAAACCTGTCACTTGACTCAGGTTTATGCGAAGTGGCCTTCAAAATTGAAGATTTAGAAATGCGAACGATGCCTTCCGGAACGCCACTCGTCCGTTCTGTATTTTCCCGTCAGGAGCAGAAATGAGAGAGACGAGGGTTTGTTTGTTTTTTGTTTGTTTATTTTTGTGGAGGATTTTTGTGGTTCGGATTGGCTCTTACCTCTCAGCTTGGTGTTTCTCTTCCAGAACCTTCTCACGGGTCAGCACAGATCTTCTCGATCTCATTCGGTCCAGTTTTGGTGATAATCTTCTCTTCAGCTGCGTTTATTAGCAACCCGAACAGCTGGTCTACACTAACGAATATATATATATTTTTTATGTCTCTCACACGTTTAGAAGTCTAAAATAGTTTCTTTTATCGCGGAAATTGAGAATAGCGCTGACGAGAGCTTTCTTCGCGTCCCAGGCCACACGATATAATCATGGTTCTGTAGAAAACATCTCTCGGCGCTCGCAAACCCGGTATCCGGGAACGCACAATGAAAAAGGAAATGAACATTTCTTCTTCTGTCTATCTGCATCGCGAAAGCCCACCGTCGCCGTCCGATCGCAGCCAGTCCCGCTCGTCTTCCTCGAAGCCGTGGAAGGTAGACGCCTCGCTTTCAGAAGCGTCTGCGAAAATGTCCCAAAGTGCAGGACGCCAAAACCAACCAACGCCAATCATCGATGCAGAACAACCTAAATAAAATTAACCGGCACATTCTCACTTTCCTTACAATCGATACTTCCATAAGATATTGTCATCGAAACATAATTCTAAGCCAACTCAATCATCAAATCGAATCCTGGATGGTGATTGGTCAGAAGGTTGTTGATTAGTTTTCTATCGTAGCAGCTCAGAGAGGCGCGCAGCTGCGAATCCCGGAAGGTCGTGAGTTCAAGTCCCAGTACCGCAAGCTGCCGCTGCTGGGCCCTTGAGCGAGGCCCTCAACCACTCGGCTGTATATATGAGATAAATGTAAGTCGCTCGGGATAAGGGCGTCTACCAAATGCCGTAAATGAAATCGCGTAATCGTAATCCTAAGTAGACGTTTATGGAAGGAGTCTCCAGTGTCAGTGGTAAAGCTCCAAGTTTTCCGACATTTTCAGGACAGTTCAACGAGTTGACGCGTTGTGGTTTCTCAGTAACGTGACACGATGATGACGGAGCGACATTTTGTACCGGCTACGCATTTAATAAATAAACAAATCTGACAGCGTTGGCAAATTGCTGTGGAATAAGAGGAATGACACAGTCCAGGTTTAGCTGGTATAGAAAAACACTCTGGAATACTCTAGAACAGAGGTGCGCAACCTTTTATAAATGAAGCCCCTCCAAGCCTCCCCTATCATGTGCCCCCCATCCATATCGGAGGAGACCAGGTATAATGATTATCTATTCTATATAAAATCTTTCTATATATAACCTAATCTATAATCTGTTTTGATAGATAGATAGATAGATAGATAGATAGATAGATAGATCTTTTGATAGATACATAGATAGATAGATATACAGATCGATCAATAGATAGATAGATAGATAGTGCTTTTCATATTATGCAAATTAGAACAAAGGGCGTGTCTCGTTAGCCATGACATTGTTAAATCAGTCAGTGGGACACCTGTGCTTGCTTCAGGCTAAGCTCCGCCTCTCCCCAACAAAAAGAAAGTCCTTTACAGAGGGAGAGGGTACGCGGGGTTTTTCATTGATACACATTCTATTTGAAAAGCAATAAAATACACCGCGTACCCAAATGACGCCCTGTCCTATTTGTCCTAAACTATTTGCGCCCGATCCCTCCGCCCCCCTGCACCCCCCGTGTTGAGAACCACTGCTCTAGAAGATAAAACATGATGATGATCAAGCTTGAATGACCAACCAACTATGAAAATATGATTTGATGGTACATGTGCATGTAAAGGTGAATATAATGCAATATTCCACACACAGTGTTTTCAAATGAATGACGCTTAAGAGGTTTAGGATTAAGAAGGACCTTATGCTTCCAAAACGGTGGTCAGACTCACCGGAGCGTCCGCAGTCCGAACACGACACCAGCTCCTCGGCTTGGCCCGTCTTCCTGTTCGAGCCCGAGTCCCCGAGACAGAAGTCACAGTAGTCGTTAGCGATGACCGCGCCGTCAGATCCCTTCTGCACTAAAGGATCCGAACCAGGAATAATAAGAGTTCGCTTTAGTTCACAATCAGACAGGACACAGTCACACTCACGATGCTGGCGGTTAACTTACGCTTGTGGTTTTGAGTCTTGTTTTCCGGTGGTGATTGAGGGATCTCAGGTTCTCTCTCCTCCTCGCCTTCCTCCTCAGCCAGGTGTGTGTGTGTGTAGTGGTAGCTCAGACCCGGCCGGTTCTTATAACGCTTACCACACACTATAACGCAGTGAGTCATATAGTCAACATGACGTCAAACACTGATCTACAAACAGTGCAACGCTAAACTCGTGTTTTTGCTGGGATGCTAAAATGCTAGGAGGAAGCGGACGAGGTGTTTCAGGTGAACTACAGAGAACATACACAGGAACTATATCAAGATTACGATGATCTTTGCGAACTAATAGAACAAAACATGCAAAAAACTTGACTTGTACACTCTGACTGGTCGAGACGGACTGACTTAACTGATGAAGTTAGATATTAAAATGTAGCCAGAGATGTCTTTTTTAGTAACTGTGTAATAAAACTGACGTAACGCTGTCTAGTCGTAAGACTGACGTAACGCTGTCTAGTCGTAAGAATGACGTAACGCTGTCTAGTCATAAGACTGACGTAACGCTGTCTAGTCATAAGATTGACCTAACAATGTCTAGTCATAAGACTGACGTAACGCTGTCTAGTCATAAGACTGACGTAACGCTGTCTAGTCATAAGATTGACCTAACAATGTCTAGTCATAAGAATGACGTAACGCTGTCGTCATAAGACTGACGTAACACTGTCTAGTCATAAGACTGACGTAACGCTGTCTAGTCATAAGATTGACCTAACAATGTCTAGTCATAAGAATGAAGTAACACTGTCTAGTCATAAGACTGACGTAACGCTGTCTAGTCATAAGACTGACGTAACGCTGTCTAGTCATAAGACTGACGTAACGCTGTTGTCATAAGACTGACGTAACGCTGTCTAGTCATAAGACTGACGTAATGCTGTCGTCATAAGACTGACATAACACTGTCTAGTCATAAGATTGACGTAATGATCATCATCATCTCATCTTCAACCGCTTACTCCTTCTTCAGGGTCGCGGGGAACCTGGAGTCTATCCCAGGACTCATCGGGCACGAGGCGGGGTACACCCTGGACAGGGTGCCAGTCCATCGCAGGGCACAATCACACACACACTCACACACCCATTCATACACTACGGACACTTTAGACACGCCAATCAGCCTACCATGCATGTCTTTGGACTGGGGGAGGAAACCGGAGTACCCGGAGGAAACCCCCGCAGCACGGGAAGAACATGCAAACTCCACACACACATGGCCCTGGCGGGAATCGACTGACGTAACGCTGTCTAGTCATAAGACTGACGTAATTATATCCAGTCATAAGACTGACATAACGCTGTCTAGTCATAAGACTGACATAATGATTTCTAGTCATAAGAGTGACATAACACTGCCTAGTCAACATTCCTAGTCACCAGTAAACCAGTAGCCACAATCACTAGTAAGCTAGCTAACATTAGGCTAACTTGTACAGTAATTGTGTAATTAAAACCAGTCCACAGATCTCACATTAGTCTAGCCAGGGTTGCTAGTAAACCAGCTAACATTTACATAATTGTAAATAAATCAATTAGACAGCTTTGCTAGATATTTTGTAATTAAAAGCAAGATAGCCAACTTTAGGCTAACGTATGTTTATGTAAACCAAGCTCAATAGCAGGCTGGCTAACAAACGCGAACTAGACAGAGAGAGATATTCGTATTTTCAGTCGGGGAAATATTTCGATTATTAGCTTGAATTCAGTAAGAAGTGGTGGTTTTGTTTGCTACATCATGCTAAGCTCTCTCTAAAGTCCTAGAAACACAGACTACAATTATACAAAATGGAAAGCAGAATGTTAGACAGCATGGAAAAGCAAAACCAGTTCATGCGTGTTAGCACCGTTACATTCACAGATCGATCGCGGTTGCAGATTAGCTTATATTTAATAAAGCTATTAGCATAGAGGAAGCAGCACCCTTAGCCATGCATGCTAGATTTTAGAAAGCAGCTAAACTAAGGATAAACACATGGTGCGAGAAGATGTTAGAGAGAGTTTATTAAACCCCGAGGTGATTCTGTACACGGCCAAAGCCCCGTCATGCCTTGTCATTTGCGTCGTCTAAAAATCCCAGCAAGGGGAAGATATGGTCATGGCCGTATACCTGAGTCAGCACTTTTTGAGTTATGCTTTTGTTTGTATCTGTCTGGAATAGGGAAGAAACAAAGCAAAGGGAGGGACAGAAAAATAAAATAAAAAACAGTTTCATTCAAAGATGTGTCGGGATTTATTTATTTATTTTGTCAGGTAGACACATGCTCTCAAGGATAACATCCATGCTGAAAGGGGGGGGAACCAGCCTGAAGCATCAAACACATCAAAGTCATAGCCCTCAGGATGTAGTGGACACGAAACAGGGTTTTAATATGAAACTCGAAACACCTCAACACCTTTATTCTCACAAAAAATACCAGCATCTATGAATATTCGTAAATATGCAAATTGGAAACGTGAATATGCAAATTTCAGACAAATCGACTGCCAGACACAAACGGCTAGCTGGCTAACTAAACGCTAGCTCTCTAACTCGCCGAGACAACGTCCTTCGGCTAGCTTAGCACACAAAAAATGTTCCCGTCGCCTCGACAGACGTGATCGGCGACAGAGTTAGAGCTTGTGACATCACTACCCAACGTCGTACGTAGCTCCGCCCCCCAATCGGTTTTATACAGGAGTACTGTGAAAGTCTAGGTTTAAATAGGTCTTTTTTTTAAAAATATTATCGTGTTGTTGTTATTTCATTAATAATCATGCAAATTTAACCCAAACAACGAAATCTGCATTATCAGAATAAAACAATTTGCGCCCCCCCCGACAAAACAAAAAACACAGTCGTGCCCAAAAGTTTGCACACCCCTTGCAGAATCTGCTCAATCTTAACACTGTTAACAAAATAAGAGCGATCATAAAAAAAACCCATGTTGTTGTTTATTTAGTCCTGTCCTGAATAATTTATTTCACATAACAGATGTTTACACATAGTCCACAAGACAAGATAACAGCTGAATTGATAAAAAATCACCCCGTTCAAAAGTTTACACACCCTGGATGATCAGCGACTGTGTTTATGTTTTTTGAGAGTCCTTTACGAGTCGCTTGTTTGTCCTGAGCAGTTAAACTGTCCACTGATCTTCAGAAAAATCTTCCAGGTCCTCCACTCTCTTAACTTTTCCAGCATCTTCTGCATGTTGACCATTTTCACTTTCGCACGACTATTACAAAAGGCAACACGGTACATTAAGAGCCTGAGGGGTGTAAACTTTTGAACAGGATGATCAGTGTAAATTGTTAGTATTTTGTTTAAAGGTCTTTTTTTTATTTATCTTAGTCCTGCCCTTCAGACGCTAAATAAGATAGTTACATGTCTCTCAGAGGACAGAATAATGATCAGCTCTTACTGTCACACACGTAGGGTTTGTCCTGATCATCACCCGTCACCGACTCCGTCTTCTTACGGCTCGAACCTCGACCCTGAACAACACACACACACACACACACACACACACACACACACACACACGTTGATAAGCTGTTAATGGAATGAAGCAAACATACATTTTTCATGAGATGCAAAAAAACCCATATTTACTGATCTGTTTGCTACATTGGATTTAAGGAATAAATAAAGTCAGGTGTGTAACAAGTCAAGAAAACAGCAGAGGACCTTACTTTTATTCAGCAGCACTGCTGTAATAGTAACTGTACATGATTGTGTACACGATGTTAATGTTACTAATATTTGAATTTTTTATGAATTAATTACATGCAGTTCTGATGTACAATAATAATAATAATAATAATTCATAAATGTATAATAATTCACCCCTAAAGTCAAAGTTCTTCACTTTGTTTTCTCCGCGTAGTCGTGCGCTCACATGTCCCCGACACTCACCCTGCCTTTATTTCTCTGCTTCCTCTTCGGCGTCTCCACTTCAAACTCGTCCTCATCATGGAAACCGTCTCCGTTTTCCTCAGCCTCGAGCACCCTCTGAAGGAGGAGGAGGAGGAAAAGGAGAAGAAGAAGGAGAACAAGGGGGAGGAGGAAAATGAGAAGAAGGAGGAGAAGGAGCAGGAGGAGGAGAAGAAGAATGAGCAGAAGGAGGAGGAGGAGAAGGAATAGGAGGAAAAGGAGAAGAAGGAAGAGAAGGAGGAGCAGGAGGAAAAGAAGAAGCAGCAGGAGGAGGAGCAGGAGCAGAAGGAGGAGGAGAAGGAGGAAAAGAAGGAGGAGGAGCAGGAGAATTAGAAGGAGGAGGAGGAAAAGAAGAAGGAGAAGGAGGAGAAGGAGAAGCAGGAGGAGGAGAAGGAGAAGGAGGAGGAGGAAAAGGAGAAGGAGCAGGAGGAGGAGGAGAAGGAGCAGGAGGAGGAGGAGAAGGAGCAGGAGGAGGAGCAGGAGAAGGAGAAGGAGGATTAGAAGGAGGAGGAGGATTAGAAGGAGGAGCAGGAGGAGGAGGAGAAGGAGCAGGAGGAGGAGGAGAAGGAGGAGGAGGAGCAGGAGAAGGAGCAGGAGGAGGAGGAGGAGAAGGAGGAGGAGGAGCAGGAGAAGGAGCAGGAGGAGGAGCAGGAGAAGGAGCAAAAGGATGAGGAGGAGCAGGAGGAGGAGCAGGAGGAGGTGGAGAAGGAGGAGGAGAAAAGGAATAGGAGAAAAAGGAAAGAAGGAGGAGAAGGAGGAGCAGGAGGAGGAGAAGAAGCAGCAGGAGTATGAACAGGAGCAGAAGAAGAGAAGAGGAAAAGAAGGAGGAGGGGCAGGAGAATTAGAATGAGGAGGAGGAAAAGAAAAGGAAAAGGAGGAGAAGGAGAACCAGGAGGAGGAAAGGAAAATGAGGAGGAGGAAAAGGAAAAAAGGACAGGAGAGGAAAAGGACAGAGGAGGAAAGGAAAAGGAAAAGGAGGAAAAAGGGAGAAGGAGGAGAAAGGAGGAGGAGGAAGGAGGAGGAGGAGAAGGAGGGAGAAGGAAGGAGGAGGAGAGCAGGAGGAAAAGGAGCAGGAGGAGAGCAGGAGAAGGACGAGCAGGAACACGAGGAGGAGGAGCAGGAGAAGGAGGAGCAGGAGGAGAAGGATCAGGAGGAGCAGGAGAAGGAGCAAGAGGATGAGGAGGAGCAGGGGGAGAAGGGGAGGAGCAGGAGGAGGAGGAGGATGTTGGGAAGGTTATTATATTTTACTTCATTTCCCAGGTCACTAACTCCACTGACTCTGTCACACATTCATCACTTTAATAACTTTGTACAATAAATGTATAATAATCATAAGTTCATGAAGAGAGAGGAATAGTAATGCTTTAGTCGCAACATCAAAGCAAGTTGTTCAATAAAAGTTTTAACAGCGGAAAGGGACTGAAATATAAAAAAAACTCAATATAATATTTAGTGTACATTAAAAATAACAAATCATAGAACTATATATGAACTGTGCAGTGTGACACAACTCTGGAATCTGGATAGATTTGTGTGTGTCTGTGTGTGTGTGTGAGTGTGTGAGTGTGTGTGTGTGTGTGTGTGTGTGTGTGTGTGTGTGTGTGTGTGTGTGTGTGTGTGTGTGTGAGTGTGTGTGTGTGTGTGTGTCTGTGTGAGTGTGTGTGTGTGTGTGTGTGTGTTCTTTAGTGTGTGTGTGTGTTGTGTGTGTGTGTGTGTGTGTCTGTGTGTGTGTGTGTGTGTGTGTGTGTGTGTGTGTGTGTGAGTGTCTGTGTGTGGTGTGTGTGTGTGTGTGTGTGTGTGTGTGTGTGTGTGTGTGTGTGTGTGTGAGGTGTGTGTGAGTGTCTGTGTGTGTGTGAGTGTGTGTGTGTCTGTGTGTGAGTGTGTGTGTGTTTGTGTCTGTGTGTGTGTGTGAGTGTGTGTGTGTGTGTGTGTCTGTGTGAGTGTGTGTGTGTTGTGTGTGTGTGAGTGAGTGTGTGTGTGTCTGTGTGTGTGTGTGTGATGTGTGTGTGTGTGTTGTGAGTGTGTGTGTGTGTGTGTGTGTGTGTGTGTGTGTGTGTGTGTGTGTGTGTGTGAGTGTGTGTGTGTGTGTGTGAGTGTGTGTGTGTCTGTGTGAGGTGAGTGTGTGTGTGTGTGTGTGTGTGTGTGTGTGTGTGTGTGTGTGTGTGTGTGTGTGTAGTGTGTGTGTGTGTGTGTGTGTGTGTGTGTGTGTGTCTGTGTGAGTGTCTGTGTGTCTGTGTGAGTGTGTGTGTTGTGTGTGTGTGTGTGTGTGTGTGTGTCTGTGGTGTGTGTGTGTGTGTGTGTGTCTGTGAGTGTGTGTGTGTGAGTGTGTGTGTGTCTGTGTGAGTGTGAGTGTGTGTGTGTGAGTGTGTGTGTGTCTGTGTGTGTGTGTGTGTGTGTGTGTGTGAGAGAGAGAGAGTGTGTGTGTGTGTCTGTGTGTGTTTACCTGAATCTCCAGCAGAGTCTCTTCCTCCTTGGAGCTGCTGCTCCTTTTGTCCAGAAGGGCGTCTCCTCTGATCAGTGTCTCCAGTGCCGTGGCCTCCGCAGGGGGAGTTTCTCTCTTCGTCATCAACTCGGCTCGAGGGGGGGCACAACAAAAAACACAAATAAAGATTTGAACGTGATAGATCTGGAAAAGAAGGAAGAATGGATAGAAAGGAAGGGGGAAAGAAGAGGGAGGATGGTTAGTATAGGAAGTATGGAAGGACAGAATAAGGAGGAAGGATAAAAAGAGAGGATAGGATAGAAGGTAAAGAATGAAGGATAGAATAGGAAGTTAGGAAATAGGGATAGAAAAGGAAGGGACTACAGAATACAAGTAGGAATAAAAGGGAGAGAAGAAGGAAGGAGGGAGCGAAGGAAGGAGGGATGAAAGGAAGGAAGGATGGAAGGAGGGAGGGAAGGAAGGATGGAGGGAGGGAAGGAAGGAAGGTAAGAAAGTAGGAATGGCAGAAAACAGGAAGGAAGGAAGGAAAGAAGGAAGGTAGGAATGGCAGAAAACAGGAAGGAAGGAAGGAAGGAAGGAAGGAAGGAAGGAAGGAAGGAAGGAAGGAAGGAAGGAAGGAAGGAAAGAAGGGCCACAGGAAGAGGGAGAGAAAGACAACCAGGAAGTAATAGGGAGAAATAAAATGAAACGAATGAAAACGAAAGAAGGATAAGAGGAAGCAAAGGAGGAAAAAGCAAAAAGACAAAAAAGAAAGAAATTAACAGGAAGTAATAAGAAAGACAGATGAAGAAAAATAAAACAATTAAAAGAAAGGGGTTAAAAAAGGAGGTAATAAAGAAATGAAGTAAATGAGTAAATAAAGGTGTGTGTGTGTGTGTGTGTCATGGTCAGTTGCTTTGTCTCAGATGCACCTGTCCTTCATACATTTATTCTATCGATCAGCACTCATGAAAGGAGAAAAGCCTCCAGGTGCTAAAGATAAAAGAATGACAGGGGGGGGGGGGAGAGGGAGGGGGGGAGACAGGAGAGAGAGATAGACAGGGAGAGAGGGAGGGGGGGAGAGGGAGAGAGACAGGGAGAGAGAGAGACAGGGAGAGAGGGGGGGGAGAGGGGGGGAGAGACAGGGCGAGAGGGGGAGAGAGAGGGGGGGGAGACAGAGAGAAAGAGGGAGGGGGGGGACAGAGAGGGAGAGAGAGGGAGGGGAGAGGGAGAGAGGGGGGAGACGAGGCGAGAGGGGAGAGAGAGAGGGGGAGACAGAGTGAAAGAGGGGGGGGAGAGAGAGGGAGAGAGAGGGAGGGGGAGGGAGAGGGGGGGGAGACAGGGCAGAGGGGGAGAGAGAGAGGGGGGAGACGAGAGAAAGAGGGAGGGGGGGAAACAGAGAGGGAGAGAGGGCGCGTGACCATTGCCCTCCTATCCCGTGCTTTGTTCTGTGCAGAAGTGATATCCCAGTGTTCAGGAAGTCCATGCACACGGTTCAGGTGTGTGTTCGGAGTGTTTTGGGTCATCGTAGTGACTCTCTGTCCTGATGCAGATGTTGATGCAGATGTTGATCCCGTCCTCTTACATCTACACCCTGCTCTAACTCTTCAGTCACGGAGCTACACAGTCCTCTAGAGCACCGCCCCTTCGCTCAGAGCATCTCGCTTCAGTCCACAGTAAGGCAGGAGCGACTCCAGACTGAAGTGCAGCTCAGCCAGGACGTTCATGTTTAATCACACATGAACGATTGGATGAAGAGGCAGTAAGTAAAAGTTAGCGCGCCTGACTGCTGACACCAAAGCTTTACTGGGACCGGATCACTTTTACACGTGGAGGCGGAGTCGTGGCATCGTTATACTCACAGTCAGTGACTTCATTCCAAACACAAGCACGATTTTTTTTTATAAATCCTTACGTGTACTCGAAAAAACACACTTCCTGTCGCAAATTCCTCCTCTCCGGATCTGTCCGCAAATTCCTTGTTGTTGCTAGCCGGAATTACTGTAAGCTGTGAGGAGGTGCTATTGGCTGTGCTCCAGTATCAGGGTGAAATGCTCTAATGTTCTTCCCAGGACGGAGAAACAGTATGAGGCCTGTAACGCCTACCTCTGAGATCGGCTCTGACTCCCTGATCCCATAAAACAATAACGACGCACGCTAACGTACTGATGACATCGATATACAGCTGAACGCTCTCTCCAGTGGTACAATAGGACAGGGGGGACGAAAGGAAAGAAGGAAGGAAGGACAGAAAGCTGGAAGGAAATACGGAAGGAAGGAAAGAAGGAAGGACAGAAAGCAGGAAGGAAGGAAGGAAGGAAGGACAGAAAGAAGGAAGGGCAGGAAGGAAGGACAGAAAGAAGGAAGGAAGGAAAGAAGGAAGGACAGAAAGCAGGAAGGAAGGAAGGAAGGAAGGAAGGGCAGGAAGGAAGGAAAGAAGGAAGGAAGGAAGGACAGAAAGAAAGAAGGAAGGACAGAAAGAAAGGAGGACAGAAAGAAGGAAGGAAGGAAGGACAGAAAGAATGAAGGAAGGGCAGGAAGGAAGGACAGAAAGCAAGAAGGAAGGAAGGAAGGAAGGACGAACAGAAGGAAGGAAGGAAGGACAGAAAGCAGGAAGGAAGGAAGGACGGAAGGACAGAAAGAAGGAAGGAAGTGCAGGAAGGAAGGACAGAAGGAAGGAAGGAAGGAAGGAAGGACAGAATGCAGAAAGGAAGGAAGGTAGGAAGGAAGGAAGGACAGAAAGCAGAAAGGAAGGAAGGAAGGAAAGAAGGACAGAAAGAAGGAAGGAAGGGCAGGAAGGAAGGACAGAAAGCAGGAAGGAAGGAAGGAAGGAAGGAAGGACGGACAAAAGGAAGGAAGGAAGGACAGAAAGAAGGAAGGAATGAAGGAAGGACAGAAAGCAGGAAGGAAGGAAGGAAAGAAGGGAGGAAGGACAGAAAGAAGGAGGGAAGGAAGGAAGGACAGAAAGCAGGATGGAAGGGCAGGATGGAAGGAAGGAAGGAAAGAAAGAAGGAAGGAAAGAAAGAAAGCAGGAAGGAAATGTATATTTTAAATGTTTAAAGCCAAAATCTCAGTGTGCCTCGTGTGTTTGTGTAAAAGTGTGTTTAAAATAAGAATGTTAATAAAATAACCATTTTTTTAAACCAGGTTTAATAATAATAATAAGAAGAATAAGAATAATAATAAGAAGCAGGATGAGAATAATGGAAATGGACGAAGATTATGAAATAATTAGAAATCATATCTGAGGCCAGCGCTGAAGCTGCTCCAAACGGTACTGAAGAGGTGAGACGAGGTGAGACGAGACAGGGACAAACACCAAGAACCTGTACACTATTTAGATCTCTTTATTGTTGTTTTTTACTCAGTATATATTCACACACACTACGTCAGGCTTTCTTTTTGTGATGAAGTAAATATCTTGTTTGTGTGAAGTTCTTTGTTCTAAGGGTGTACAAACTTTTCTGTATGAAAAGCGTGTTCCCCCCCCCCTCCATTTTCTTTACTAAACACTGTAAAAATCAGATTTAAAATAGGAATAACAATAGGACATTTTTATTATTTGAACGCGTTGCTCGATTCAATTTCCATGTTCAATGATGAGCTAAAAAAAAAAAAGATTTTTAAAGTGTCGTTTCAAAGCACTATTATTATTATTATTATTATTTTTGATCAAAATATACAAACGTCAAATGATATTATAATACGCCGTATCATACTGTATAACTCGTGTTTAAATGATAATATATCGCTATTATTATTATTGGTGAAATAATAATAATAATAATAATAATAATAATAATAATAATACGCAGTTTTACTTATACGTGCATGTGATGGAAATTCCTGGGAAATACGTCCAGGAACTTGGAGCTTTTCCTGGAAGCCTGTAGACACAATAATAACGACTTCCTCTCAGCAGTTCAGGAAAAGATCATGGGGGGGGATAAAAAGTGCAAACTCTTTGCTTTTCCTCAAGCGGAGGACACGACGGGTCCGAGTTCTGCGGGTCTGTACTGGAGACGGAGTTAAGGAGTAACAGGGGCGCGAGCGTACAGGTTAAACCTCCGCGTGTTTACTCAGCTTCGGTGTCGAAGTCGAGCTTTTTCTTATTAAGAGCCTTCATAACGAGGGCAGGGGAGTTGTTCACGGAGCTGGGAACACTTCTGGACTCGTGACGAGGAACAGACTGAGCTCATGGAGCTGTACTGTCAGTCGTGCCTTCGTCAGCGGGTGTCCGTGGACGTCTGGACGTCTTCTCGGTCGGTCCACGGCACTCCCGGTCTTTTTGAATCTGTTAATAAGTATGGCGACAGTGTGGTGTGTGACGTGCTCGCCATGTTTCCTGTTGAAGTCCACCGCGACCTCGCGACTGTCCCGGTCCGGCCATGACGTTCGTATCGTCATCGTCATCGTCAAAGGCAACAGAAGACATCTTGGAAGACATCTTGCTAAAAAGTGTCCCCCTGTGTACGGAGACGTCTGGGACGGCGTGTGCATCTTGCTACCCGGTGCATGACACGATGGGACGACGATAGAGTCGCGCTTCGATACGCTTCAGTTCACTACTGACACGATTCGATTCCGCAAACGAATCATAATAATTACGCCATGCCGTTCCTTAATCCCGCCTTCCATCCCAATATTTTCTTTTCAGTAACACGTACTTTCCCTAGCCTTTGGTTGTCCCCCGTCCCAACTTTTTTGAGACGTATTGCGGCCATCGCATTCGAAATGAGCTGATTTTTTTTTCCTTAAAATGGTCCATTTGCTCGGCGTTCCATTGTAAATAACGTACGGGTTTATGAGATTCGCGAGTCCTTGCGTTCTGATTTTATTGACATTTCACACACCGTCCCGACTGTGTTTGGAATCGGGGTTGTAACTGAGCCCCGACGATACATCTCCTGTCCAATAAAATTGCCTCATCACTATCGGAAACGCCTGATATGGTCTCTTTAAATATCTGTCAAACGCTAGTGCTTTTATAGCCTACGTTCTGAATTCTGCACTCTGATTGGTCGTTGATTAGTTTTCTATAACGGCGGCGCTGACAGTACTGCAGTGTCCGAATCGCAGCTTTATGTTCTAATACTTCATTCTACGTTTCTATAGTGACGGCTCGTGTTTTAGCGTTCCGTAAAAAAGCGGCGCGAGAGCGGTGTTTGTGACAGTCAGCGGTGACGCTGTAGAACGCCGGTCTTCGTCTTTTTCGTCTTAGTAACTTCTAGAAGGAAAGAAAGACGGGCTTGCGACTGTGTGTAGCTGCAATAGTGTAAGTCAGAACAGGAGCGAACTGGTTCTACACGGATATAAAATAGAATTATTAATAGAATAATATTAATAATAATAATAATAATAATAAAAACTTCGGGGTGGTTAGCACGTTTGCCTCACACCTCCAGGGTCCGGGGGTTCGATTCCCGCCGGGGCCATGTGTGTGTGGAGTGTGCATGTTCTCCCCGTGCTGCGGGGGTTTCCTCCGGGTACTCCGGTTTCCTCCCCCAGTCCAAACACATGCATGGTAGTCTGATGGGCGTGTCTAAAGTGTCCGTAGTGTATGAATGGGTGTGTGAGTGTGTATGTGATTGTGCCCTGCGATGGACTGGTACCCTGTCCAGGGTATACCCCGCCTTGTGCCCGATGCCTCCTGGGATTGGCTCCAGGTTCACCGTGACCCTGAAGAAGGAGTAAGCGGTAGAAGATGGATGGATGGAAAAACTTTGGGGTGTTGTCGTTGATTATTTTCCCATAACAGCAAGGCACGGTTCCCTGCATCACGGCTGGATTTATACGGTGCGCGTTTTCCGCAGTTTGTCAGACCAGATATAAACTACGTGTAAACGTAAAAGTCACTACTTCCTGAGTCACGCCGGGTTCTGTGGCTCGTACCTACTGTAAGCAGTCATCAGGGTCGGGTTAGGACGTTCTCCTCACTCGGGAAATCGAATACGCGGACTCTCCTCGGTGTTCTGAAAGAAAGTCGTTTCTCGAGAAAAAGCGCCGCATTTAATAGCGCCGAGAAAACAATGCCGCGGGCTTCCTGCGGACACAGACGGACCTTTATTCCTCGGTTATCGAGTTCCTTGAGCTCTCCTTCTCTCCTCTGTCAACACTCCCCACATCAGCACGGCACCAACACCAAGCCTGGCTTCCACTCTAATGCTGCACGGACCAGTGATTTGAGGGGCCCGAGCAGGGCACAGAGGCCGAGAGACAGAGCGACACGGAGAAGGGTAATAAGAGCCAGATGGGGCCAGGGCTACAGCCTTTAAATGACCATGGAGAAAAGGAATGAGAGAAAAAGACAAGGAGGAAATATAATATGAAGCCAAGGTGTACAGCGTGGGAGGGAGAGCGCACGTTGTGTGTGTGTGTGTGTGTGTGTGTGAGAGAGAGAGAGACAGAGGGAAAGCTTGTGTTGTTCACATACCAAGCCTGAGTTCACACAGTCTGAGCTGAGGGTCGATTGGCGGATGCAGTCGCCTCTTCTTTCTCCAGCAGCGGGCGGGGTAGGTGTACATCTGACCCGCAGCCAGTCCTGTGCCAACACACACACACACACACACACACACACACACACACGAGGAGTGTGTGTGAAACAAATACTAAGCACGTACAAAACCTCTGATTATGCATCACTCAAATAGCAGCAAAACACAACTTTTAGACTTCAGTAGAAACAGATGGTGGCAGTGGGAGAGAGGACGAGAGACCTAGACTGAAAGCTAGAGAGACAGAGAGAGAGAGAGAGAGAGAGGACAGATAAGTCCTGAATAAGCTAAAGTAAAAACATGGCATAAACACTGGGTCACCACAAACTACAGGGTGTGTCTAAGACACCGTAGCTAGATGTTCCTTCTATTTGTGCACGGCTAGCGGTTAGCTTTAGCGTCCTGGCAACTCCGACCACGTCCGATAAACATTTCAGTGACGTTAAATCCCTCGCCGCGTCGCCTCAGCCTCGTCGGAAGGACCGGGAGTGCTAATCTCACACGCATGACTCGGGCAACTCAGGAAAAACAAGTCTCGACCGAGTTTAAAAGACTGCAGACGTTACATCAAGCAGACGTACAGCCGCCTTCCAGAATTATTGGCGCCCGTTGTAAAAGATGCTGAAAAGCTATGACGAGAAGATAAACGGAACTTTTTACACTGTTGTTCAGCATGAATTCTGCCATGATGGAGGTTTTTAACAAGATCATTATCCTTAACGTGCATCCAGACGGAATGGGTCGACAAGACACAAAATACCAGGGGTTGGTTCCAAAATTATTGGCACGCACACAAGTGCAAATGGAGAGGCTGAAAGGTCCGTTACGCAAATGTACTCTCGTGTCCCGGGACAGCTTTTCTGTCGATTTACACACAAGGTTACGGTAACTATCCATCCAGGTCTCAGAGGTAGTCAGATTTTTGTCTAAAGCCTCCTGGTGCAGAGGCACGTTTAAAAAAAAATCAAATAAATCCAAAACGTACGCTTGTGCCTTTCAGTTACGAGTCATGTAAATCTCCTGCGTTAATGAATTCATGATTAATTCCTGCGCTGTAACTCAAGACAAATCTAATTAACTGAGACGCCTCTAATGGATTTTACTTCATTAGCTCTCATTTGTATATATTTAAGGAGTGACACAGTGTGTGCGTATACACACACATCCATACATCTCTCTCTCTCTCTGTTTTTTTAACCTCAAAACACTTGTTTCAAAATGAACGAGGTTCTATTATGCGCGAATATGTGAATATGTCCGGATGGATGCAGGTCAGTCCGTAACCATGACACACCACGATCAGTTTGGTTTATAAAAACTGATTCGGGGGCGGGGCTACAGTATGTACGAGCTCAGGTAGTGAGCTCGTACATAAATAAACTGCACAGCCCTGGACCAATCACGTTCCGTATGCAAATTACTGGTGCAAGGCGATGTGGTGCCTGGTGCGAGGAACATCCGGGTAACATCATGGCTTTTGCCTGCTGTTAAAGTAAATTTGTGTGGGAATTACGATGCACTGCAAAGCGAATACAACTGATACCGATGCTATCTAACGTGTAGAGAGTGTACAGTTCGTTTAAAAAAATAAAAAAAAATTCTAACATTGTGTGGATCCCGTACCTGGCCCCCTGTGCCGCTTCTCCATCCAGATGTAGCAGTTGTTCTGAGCCACGCCCGTCTGCGAGTCCAGGAAAGGCATTCGGACGCTGCGCTCGGCACACAGGCGGGCGTTGTAGCTGCGACAGTGCTCGATGGCCTCCTTGTAGAACTGATCTCCGAGACTGAGGAGGAGACGGAGAACGGCGTGAACCTCGAGTCAAACCCGAAGAGGGTTTAAAGGTCAAAAAACAACACGGGGGGGGCGTTGCGAGCGTCTGTTAACGCCGATCAGTTTACGAAAACACATGCGAATGCCATTCGTCATTCACGTGGCGGTACATTTCGAGTTCCTTGCGGACGAAATAAACCGTCACGCAGTTCAGGCAAAAGTGGAAATCTGGAGTCCCACGCACTAGGGGAGGCACCGAAGACCGCTCGATTCCGTCTACTTAAATACGAGAACCCCCAAATTAACCCAGGTTTTTAGAACTCCCTCTAACATCACTCGTGAAAAAGTAGAAATCGTCGCAGAAATCCGAATAGTTTCCACTTCGAATTCCATTACAAACCATCAGCTAAGCATTAAAACCATTACCATTTCCATTATTGGTCCTAATGTTATCCAGTAGACATAACAATACAAGGCAACGAATTACCAGTAGAGACCCACAGTTTTACACGTTTCCATTAAAGCCGATACGATTCCCATTATAACCATTAAAACCATAACAAATTCTAGGAGGGTTTCTATTGTTTTGTTGTCAGCAGGGATGGCCCTATCTAATTAACTAGCATAGCTGTGACTAGATCGCATTCAGGAAACTAAGAAGCTTAAACTATCCAAAAAGCCCACTGAAGTACTCATAATATTAATGATTAGGCTCCAAAATAAAACCATAAAACTGGCCACAGAATAAAATGTTTATAGTTTGTTAGGTCACATGACCTTATTAGGCTTATTAGGGGGCGACGACTTTCCGCTTCGTCCAGTCACCCGGTTCGTAGTTGATGGTTTTTCTCTCATTTTTCTTCACCGAGGAACATTTTAACGCGTTCTCGCAGATCCTTAGATAGATCGAAGCACAATTTCGAATTCAGCGATCGTTTTGTTTTGGCGAGTCGGAGATTTCTGGGGCTTTGCTCTCGTCAGCAAAACGAACACTGGGCTAGTGTGAGTGTTCATTATATCAGCAGATACGTGAGGAATGTCGAAGTGGGAAAAGAAGAAGAAACGGCCGCACGGCGACGCGGCACAAAGAACCTCAGTGTTCAGAGACAGAAACCGAGAGAGAGAACGAGTCCGAGCGGAAAGAGGTAAGAAGAAGAAGAAGAAGAGGAAGCAGAAGAAGAAGCAGAAGAAGAAGAAGAAGAAGAAGAGGGAGAGCGTTTCTGGAAAACGATCACGATAACAGTGTTACAATCCCGAAGCTGATCGTTTTCCTAAAACGCCGTGGCTCGAATTCCTTTATTCCTCTTATACCGCAGCAACGGTTACAGTTTTTATTTATCAAAGAACGACGTCGTGCTTTTTACCCATTTAGAGTTACATTTAATGTTTGTAGAACGTCCGTGAAAACGGGTTCGTTCCTGTTCTCGCTTACGTTATAGCAGCTATAAACAGTGCGCTCCTTCACCAGCCTCTCGTTTTTTTCTAGTTAATAAGACAAAAAAAAAAACGCAGCTTGACACGTTACCGAGAAACCGCAAAGAAGCGTAAACTCCTCCGTCTGCCTGAAGATGGCGTAAGACTTCTTCTCCTTCCACGAATGTTACCTAAACATCTAAGAGAAAACCTCACCATATCAAACGCTATATTGTTCGTTTTCCTTCGTTAAACAATAACGTTTTTTCATTTAAAAAAAATAAACAAATCTGATGAGCTGTTACTATAGAAACGATAACGTATTAGATCTGTGTTTTTTTTATGTTACACTCAGAGCTGCTGTTCGTAATTCTACAATTCGTAATTCTTCTTGTGCTTTGATTTGCACTTCAATATGTCAAACAGCAAGATCTAAACGAACAGGTTCCTCTCGAACATAAAACCCACTCTCTCTTTTTTTTTTTTCTTTTTACTTCCTGTGCCACGTCTAGACTTCCTGTGTGCATTATTTCATGCAGTGTACGCTCGTGTTATCTGCGGAAACTGCGGACGTCGGAAAACGAAGTGCTCTGTAAGCTCACGTGAAGTAACACGTGACCTGCGTGACTGCAGTCTGACCCCCTTTTACATACTTCTCTTCACTTTAGCATTTAACTAGCTTTTATCGTCTGCCTTATTTTTTAACCGATGCATTTACGGGCACGTCATAATTATTTGAATGATATATTTCATTTTTAAAAAGTTTGAGTATCTGTAACATTATTTACACGATCAGTAACATTATTGAACTTTTTTCGATTATTTTCATATCTTCTTTGTGTCAGTGGTATAATTTATTGCAATTGGCCTATTTCACTATTTCTTTTCTTTTTTTTTTTACTTCACACTCAAAAAACATAATAATAATAATAATAATAATATAAAACAATAATGTATTCATATTTATGTACCCTTTATATATTTAAAATGCCTTTACAAATATTTAAAGCATTGCTCAAAGTGTTTTGCAGTGTGAAAATAAACAAAAAAAAAACATAAAAAGTTAAAAATGTAGTCCATAATAAGATTTTAAAAAATAATAATAATATAAAGATAATAGCAAATAAGAAAAAAATACAGAAAGAAGATACAAAATACAGTAAAGTACAGTCATTAAAATTATGTAATTAAAAATAATGTAAATACCAACATCAAAAACATGTTTTATATGTTATTATTATTTTAATAGCAATTAATTTTGCTATTAAAATTATTTCTACTTCTTCTTCTTCTTCCCATTATTATTATTATTATTATTATTATTATTATTATTGTGTCGAATGTAAAAGCTTGTATAAACTCCAGACGAATACAGAGAATAAACAGGAAGCTACGTGCCCTAAAGATCTGCAGCAATCTGTGATATTTCACAGAGCAGGAGAGAGTCAGGGTTTTATTTACAGCAGCAGAACCCAGAAAACTTCTGCACGAGAGAAATCGTTCAGCGCCTGCTGTTCCAGTCTGACCCGAGCCCGAAGCTCAGCTGTGTGCCGTTTTTTCAGCCTTTCATATTCAAATCGCTCTCATGCTTGCGTTTACAGAGTCCCCGAATAATCACTAGCATCAGGGAGGTGTCTCAAAGCATTGTTGTTCTTTTGGCGCTCCATATGCGTGGCGTAATGCCGAGTTTAAATCGTACTGACTGGAATATCATTATGAGCTGATGAATAAAAGAGCGTCTTGATTAAAAACCTCTGAGGAACCCGAGGGACGAGGAGCTCTCAAGCAAGCAAAAGCTCTTCTCCGGTCTTCAAAGCCGTGTATACGTTATTCAGTTCAAAATCGGACACAGATCAGTGAAAATTACTAGCAAAGAAACTCCCGATGGCTTCACACTAGGACTGTGCTAATCGGTCATCGACTATAACATGAGCCACTGTCTAAGATTCGCTTCGTAGCCAGATGTTCTGGGCCCAGTGGAATAGGGAACGTGAAAACAATACAGTCAATGAGACCTTCATGAGCCAGGCTACTTTGTAGGTTAAGTGTCAGTGGTAATTGAGGTTATATAAGGAATAACACACTTCAGGTTGTGCTGTTGTAGGAAAATAATCCACACTGGGCTACTAGGATAGATTTAGTTACTGAGATTTAATGCAGAATCATTTAGAGAACAACAACAACAACATTCAGCTAAGTTTCCACAATTGTCACTGCCATCCAGCCGTTCCAGACTGCACAGCTGGTCATATTATTACACGCTCCTCTTCTCTCCTTCAACCAGAAATGTTGGAAATGCTTTTGGGTTTTTTTAATACTGTCGGATCTGGAAAAGTAACCGGTGTAGAACTTTTTTTTTTATGGTAAATCGCAAGTTTGGAAATAAATCAATGTCACACAAGCGTACTGGGAGCGTTGCCAAGATGGCCGCCGAGTAGACAGACTTCTTTCTGACGTCTCTGTTCTAAGGCTGTATTCGACTACTCATAATTTCCGACCTACGACTACAAAAAATAAATAATAATAAACGGCCCCTCCGACCTCGGAATTCCTACTCGGGAAATCTAGAAGGGCTCCTCAGATATGAATTCCCCAAGTGACGTCAAATCAACATGGCCGCTCACAGCATCAGCAGTAAACGCAATCGAGCTTCTCACCTTGCAATCGATAAACATACGGACACATTCGCTTGCTTAATCTGTTTTGGGGAAGTAAATATATATCACTCATCAGTTTGCTGGCTAACTAAAGACGAACATGATGGCGACCGTGGATTTTTCGCCCTACTTTGTCGTAATGGTGTAATTCTGAGAGCTGATTTTTCAAAATAACCGCAGAGATTTTCCACAGATTTGGGACGAGACGCGTCATGTGACATCATCATGCGCGTTCAGTCAAAGCCCTCTTCGGTTCACGGGCGTCGAACATGATCTCGTCACACCGACACACAGCACCGCAACAAGTCCGCAAACCCAGCCGATTCAAGTAGTTTTCCACAAAAAAACCCACACAAAACTCTGAGAGTTTTGAAAAAAAAAAAGCAGCAACAATCATCCATCCGTCCATCCATCTTCTATACCGTTTACTCCTTTTCAGGGTCACGAGGAACCTGGAGTCTATCCCAGGGAGCATGGGGCACAAGGCGGGGTACACCCTGGACAGGGTGCCAGTCCATCACAGGACACAATCACACACACACTCACACACCCATTCATACACTACGGACACTTTAGACACGCCAATCAGCCTACCATGCATGTCTTTGGGCTGGGGGAGGAAACCGGAGAACACCGAGAAAACCCCCGCAGTACGGGGAGAACATGCAAACTCCAAACACACATGTCCACGGTGAGAATCGAACCCCTGACCCTGGATGCGCCCTAGCAACAATCACAAATTTTTTTTTTAAAAATGATAAAACTCTAAATCGAAATCCTATACGGACTGTCATACACTGTCACATACCTTCATCAGATCTTCTCCTCAAAGTATATTAGGATCGGTTTTGCTTTATGGTTTGGATTGTGCTCTCGCGCACCCACATTTCATATTTAACACGGTGTAACTGTAAACAAGTCCTACACCACTGTATTTTTTTTTGTTTGTTTGTTTGTTTTTCCCTCTTCAAAGCCGAGGGGTGCGCAAACTTTTGCACTCTCTTGTTTATACATATAAGCACTCTCTTGTTTATGTAGATATATAGTCCAGGAGCAGCTCCTGGATCCTGAGGGTGCAGTGTACGTTATTACAGTAGAGGCTTTGGGAGAGCACAGTACAAGTAAACTCCTGATAAAAACCATGTGAGCTGGAGTCCGAGTCTTATTACTCTGTCACAGAAAAATGAAACATGTGCAGGAACGCAGGAAAAGGCCACGGTATTGTGAGGTCTCATTACTGGCACAGAGCCCAGTTGTTCTTGTATACAGAAAGATCTCAGATCCTTGAAATCTGTTGGGGTTTTTTTTTTTTGGTGCCGATGCAGGGACTAGATTTATCCAGACAGACGAATTCCCTCATCAAACCCCTCACACGGAAACCTGGGGGAAGGGAACCGACTCCTGCCAACACACAACTCAATCCCCCTTAACATAACCCCAATAACCCCTGCTCACTTACAGCCTCTTCCATGCAGACTGTATGGAACAAAATGTACACCAGCTGTAGGAGTCATATTCTCCTCCAACACACACACACACACACACACACACACACACTCATACACTGAATAAAGGCTAAGTTGTTAGCCTCGTCCACACACCGTGGCTCTTTACATCCGTAAACACTGAACTGACGCTTTTAATTGGATAAATGATCGAAGCTAAACAGAACTGCACCGAAGTTAGCGAGCGGAGTAGCTAATGTTACTTCGCTAGCAGTTGAGGCGCTAGCCACGTTCAGTCACAAGCTAGATAATGTTAGGCCGAGCATTAAAGGAATTCAAAAGTGAGAATTTTTTTTTTCCCAGAGCAATTTATCCCTGCTGAAAAGTTTATCGGTGTCGACGTCGAGGTTTTAACGTTAATAAGATCTTTAGACTGGTTTCTTAACACGGCTTTCGTGGCTTTAAGAGCTAGCTCACAGGTAGTTATTAATCGTCGATAAAGAAGCTAGGTTCATTCCTATTAGGAAGGGATTTTAGCAGAGATACCTCGCATTGAAAAGCACAAGCAAGCTAACGCTTATGTTGTGCAACCAGTGCTTACTTTATTTATTTATTTATTTGTTTGATCGGAAAATTAGCTGAGAGTTAGCAACAAAAGTGTGGTCAAAGTGTATAATGACAGTGTGGCATCTACCTCTCTACAACCTAACACCCTAAATATATCCCTCTGTGTGTGTGTGTGTGTGTGTGTGTGTGTGTGTGTGTGTGTGTGTGTGTGTTACAGATCTTGGAGCAGATGGGGCTCCGTCTCTTGCGGAGTGACACCTCTCGGAGGCGTTTCCTCAGAACAGATGGGCCCTGAAGGATGCTGGGATGTCGCTAATCTGCAGTAGCTTGTACACACTGTGTACAGTGCACAATACATCCACACACACACAAGGACAAATCTACATATGCACCGTCCGATCCAGAATCTAGGACCTATCTGGTTAGAAAGGGTGAAAGCACGGGTGTTTACTAACGAGATCGTATGTTTATCGGGACGTCATCTATCCGTCGGTCACGCTGAGGGCTTTATCTGTGAATCCACTTCACTGGATCGTATTTAGGAACCTGGGAGTAATTATCTAAATGAATATGATCAATATGATATGATACACAGCTTATAAACCCTGTCCAGGGTGTACCTTGCCTTGTGCCCGATGCTCCCTGGGAGAGTCTACGGGTTCCCCCGTGACCCTGAAAAGGAGTAAGCGGTAGAAGACAGATGGATGGACACAGCTTATAATGCCTCATATAACAATCGTTCTGTTGTACCTTTAATCATTTTCTATCTTTCTGTAGAAAAAACAAAACAAAGTAAACCGAGATTCTTGAACAAGCAAGACGACAGCGCTGCCGAATCCTGGATTCCGATTGGTCAGAAGGTGTTGATTAATTCTCTATAACATAAATTCTTGCTATAATTCTCCGCTCGGTTCGTTGCGCTCGGCCACTGTGTCAAGTCTCCGTCATAAATTTGATCCGTTTACAGTTACGTCTAACGTTACGGAACAAGTTCGTTTCTGTTGTCGCCTAGGTTATAGCAGTTCTGCATCGCTGCCCCGCCCACACCCCATCAAAACTAATTACACCAAACTATCCATCCATCCATCTTCTACCGCTTACTCCTTTTTCAGGGTCACGGGGAACCTGGAAGTCTATCCCAGGGAGCATGGGGCACAAGGCGGGGTACACCCTGGACAGGGTGCCAGTCCATCATTGTGCAGGGCACAATCACATACACACTCACACACCCATTCATACACTACGGACACTTTAGACACACCAATCAGCCTACCATGCATGTGTTTGGACTGGGGGAGGAAACCGGAGAACCCGGAGGAAACCCCCACAGCACGGGGAGAACATAGAAACTCCGCACACACACGGCCACGGCGGGACTCCGAAACTAATCATTATCATAATAATAATAATATTAATAATAATATTAATAATAGCATGTGTTTATTAAATGTAGCGATATTTTTGCAAACTGCACACCGTTAATACAGATCAACATCGACAAAATCTTGTTTAGTATTCTCTCATGTGAACATATTTGCTTAAAACTGTCCTGCAGTTCAATTGTTTGATCAATTGGTGCAGAACATCCTAAAAAGTTCCTCCTGGAGCACTGGGGAACAAAGGGTTTAGGTTTGCAAAACTACTGAAACTGCACAAAAGGACGAACTTCCTCTTGTGCGGGGAGATGTGCGGGGCAGCGCGCGCGCTGTTCTCCCCGCACATCCCCTACCGCGTGCGTGATCTTCTGCTCCATGACCACATCAGATGATCGGAGGAGAACACCAGGACCAGGTGAAGGACCCGTGTGTGTGTGTGTGTGTGTGTGTGTGTGTGTGTGTGTGTGTGTGTGTGTCAGGTTCTGCATGTCAGTAATGCTGGAACACAGAGCTGTAGAGGATGTACAGACCATGCCACTCTACACACATGGGATACATGCATGAGTGCAGACTCGCTTTATAATCTCAACATGCAGAGGTCTGGTAAACTAGCCAGAGACTTAAAGAAAGAGAGAAAGAAAGAAAGAAAAAGTCATGCTTTTTCTTCCTCTTGTTGTTGTTGTTATTTATATATTTATTTATTTTTACAGTGTAACATTAGTATATTTGCATGCATGTGTTTTGTAAAGTACTCACGCTTTTAGTGGATTGTGAATGACAGTCGCCATGTTGCCACACTGTAACCCAATAAACCCAAATCTTAGACTTTTTTTTTTTAGGGTACCTTATGAAAGAGAGAGAGAGAGAAGAGAGAGAGAGAGAGAGGGGACCTATACGAGGCTCGGTGTCCAGCCAATAGAATATCAGGATTCAATACATGGGCGTGGTTTAGACAAGCTGTCAAAGCCATTTAAAATATACATTTGTACATTTGCACAAAGGCACGTTTTGTTTTTTTTTTTTTTTTAATAAAGAGCACGTTTTATCTATATAGTGGCAATGTAAGTTGAGGATGTAGTATCTTATATGGATTTTTTTTCTAAATTATTAATATTTTATTTGCATTATTTTGTTGTTGTTATTACGTGTAAAAAAAAAATAATGCATTCTACCAAAAATACTGCAACATTTTTAAATACATCTTTAAAATATTACAACCGAAATTTACTGTAATGTACGAATATATTTAAGAGAAATAAAACTTTGTGTTTGTTTCTTCTTTTTTTTTTTTTAAACCAACAAGTCCGACATCACAACTAACCAATCACCTTCCGAAACGACGCATAATTTACAAGATATCCACCAATCCGCGTTTAGTAGGCGGGAACAAGCGAACAAGAAGCCCAACGGCTGACTCCCGAGCAGCTCTGGTTCCTATTGGATAACTCGAGCACTACGTAGGGGACAGAAGTGTATTATCTCACGCCCTACGTAGTGCACGTGTGTGGAGTAGGGAACAATTCGCAATTTGGAACACCTGCTCTCAAGCGTCATCCCACGTGCTAGTTAAACAGACGGGGTTTTGTTCCAGAGGTAAAACAGCTGTAGAACGTTTGATTAAAGATGACTTTGTAGAAGCAGACGCGCACGAGTGTGTTTAATAATCACATTTTAAAGCTTTTCGAACAACTAGACAACAAGTTAGCTTAATTTAACTTTAACTAGCAATGGCTAACGTGCAGAGTTCTCTTTGCTAGGTGTTTAGCTAGCTAGTGAATTAGCCGTGTGTGTGTTGTCTCTCACTTTTTCTCATATATATATAACAGAAATGAAGAGAGGAAACTGGAGAGGAAGGAGGAGCAGACGCCATCCTCATCATCCTCATCATCCTCATCATCCTCCTGCTCCTGATGATGATGGCTCTGACTGGAGTATGAGGAATCGACCAACAGACACACCTGAGTAATATCTCCCGAGTCACCAGCTCTGATGTTCATGATGATGATGATGATGATGATGTTTCTCAGATTAGACTGAAATGTCCATGTTGTTGTGTGATGCTGATTTGCAGATCATCAGACACAAGTTCACGATCAGACGCCGCTTCATCCTCCAGATCCAATGCCCCTGCTCCTGGTGATGATCTCTCATACGGACCCTTACACTTCACTTATTAGTCTAAACTTCTCTCATCGGCGTGTCACGTGCTGTGAATGCGTGCACCGGCCATTTGTTCGTACGAAGATTCAAATCGAGCGTAACACGTCGGTATAAAGTCTGTGCACACGAGTGACACCGGGCCTCATGTATGAATCTTTTGGTGAAGATGCATTTGCACGAGGTGACGCCCACATCTCATTTGCACGAGGTGACGCCCACATCTCATTTGCACGTGGTGACGCCCACACCTCATTTGCACGAGGTGACGCCCACATCTCATTTGCACGTGGTGACGCCCACAAAACTCCATAAAAGGTCGAGGACAGGCAGCTCGGAGCCCGAAATGAACAATCAGCGTAAATCCGGAGAAACAGAAGCGGACGTTATATTGATTCACATCTACGCTGAGGGAAATATTGAATATCATAATAATAATAATAATAATAACAAACAAGTAAGCGTGAAATCTTCCATGAGCTGAGGCGTGTGTTTACGGTGTTCGTCATAACGGATCACCGCCGAGGTTACGGTCAAATTATATAAGTTATATAGAGCGGAGATAAGAAGTCTACACACCCCAGTTAACACGTGCAGGTTTCGGTGAAGTAAAAGAATGACACGGAGATAAAGCGTACCGGATCTTTTCCCGTCTTTTCTGTGAAATCGCAGAGTAATACAAATAAAGTGTAAAAATGATCAGGGATGTTTTAGGGGAAAGAAGGAAACGTATACAACTAGATTATTGTAAAAAAACAAATGTAAGTGTACACAGCTCTATACTAATACTTAGTTGAACTTTTTGGGTAAGAGTCTTCCACGACTGTCTAATCCAATCAGAATGGAACATCATGACTTATTTTTGTATATTTTCCCACTCTTTCTTACAAAATGATTCTAGACCCGTTAAGTTGTGAGGGCATCTCGTGTGCAGAGCGTGCTTCAGGTCACCCCGCAGGTTCTCAGTCGGTTTCAGGTCGGGACTCAGAAACACCGCTCCTCTCTCGGTTACGCCGTACGTCTGTTGATTCGGATGTACGTAACGGTGAAATTCCTTTTCTTCCTGAGGGGTTCGCATTGAAATCGAACGGTATTTGTAGATATTCGTGATTCCCTCCAGCGCGATCAAAGCCCCAGTTTTGACTGAAGAAAAGCCGCTCTAAAGCACGATGCTGCCACCACCGGGTTTCACCCTGGAGATGCGCTTTTTTTTTCTTCTTCTTTCCGACACCAAACATACCTTTTGGAATCTGACCACGACACGTTTTGCCACGTGGTCTGGGGTGATTTAGTGATTATTTTAACCTTCATTTTCACACGTTGTAATCTCACACTGCCGATGGAAAAACATCTGACATGATTTATCACGTAAACCTGCCATTCTATCAGGGGTGCGTAGACTTTTTAGACTGCGGTGAGTTTACCCGCCGCCGTCCTTTCACGCTGAACTTTCGTGTCTCGTTCACAGAGTTGCCCGGTTTTTACTTCGACCCCGAGAAGAACCGCTACTTCCGGCTGTTGCCCGGTCACAACAACTGCAATCCGTTAACGAGGGAAACGCTGGAGGAGAAGGAGCGCGAGAGGAAGAGGACGAAGCTGCTGGCCGAGGACGAGCGGGCGAGGAAGGTGAGCGTCGGAGCTTTGTTTGCGTGCGTCACGGTGAGGTGAGAGTGTGTAGAGCTGAAACGTCTCTGTGACCCTGCGCAGAAAGCTCCACGTACCGGACTGAACTCCACGCTCCTGCTGCAGAGGAGACGCCTGGGAGAGCTGTCCCCGAGCTCGTACTGCAGGTACGCTGTCCGGATCCACCTCAGTACACCACACACGGCGAACCCCACACGACGCCTAGCACGCTCGTATCGCAAGAAGCATTACACACGAGATCGGATTACTTACTTATTTATTTATTCATTTATCCGCGGACCCGCCCTCACTTCCACCGATCCGAAAGGCAAACTATGACGTGATCGGGTGTGGGACCTTCGTAAAATCGTACAGCTGTGAAAATCCGATCCGATCCCCAGGATCGGCGCCGGTCTGATACTCGGTGCGAAAAGCAGTGGATGGTATGACGTGGACCTCGCTCTGTTTCCGTTCTCAGGCTGGTCCACGAGGTGAAGGTGAGCGAGATGAAGCGGCACAAGCTGGAGGTGCAGAGCGCCGACTCCAGCAGCCCGAACACGGACAACTTCCGCCTCATCGTGGTGAGCTCCCGCGTCTGCTCCCGACGTCCGCGGGGAAGCGAGAGAGTCTGGAAAAAAAGTTTTACCGTAACCGTCGCTCGTTCCTCCGCAGGCGGACTCGGCGTGCGAGCGCGTCTTCACGGTGAACGACGTGTCGCACGGAGGCTGCAAGTACGGCATCATGAACTTCAGCGGCTGCAGGAACGGCTCTCTGTCTGCGCAGATGTGCGATAACCTGTACTTCACGAACCGCAAGGTGACCTGGGAGTTTTAAGCTTTACTGTTGTTATGGAAACCTGCGAATAAATCATGAAAGGTTTTTTTTTTTGTTTGTTTGCTCTTTATTTCAGGTGAACTCGGTGTGCTGGGCGTCGGTGACTCATTCAGACTCTCACGTCCTGTATCCTTTCTGCTCCTCCGTATCGGTGTCCGGTTCCCGCGCCGCTCTGCCGCGTGGATCAGGGTTGTTTTCCTGACCAGCGTCCCCAGGTTGTGCTTGGTGGGAATATCTCATACTCCAGGCTGCGTCAGTTTACTGCCCGCGTCTCTCTTCAGTAACTCCAATCCCGGTGAGACGTCTCTTCCGAATCGTGTGTCCGCGAAATAGTTTCGCACGTCCTTTGCGGCGTGACGTTCGTCCGTACAAACGAACAAAAACCCTCAGCTGACCACGACAAGGAGCAGTAGCAGTGTAGGCGTTGTTCTCGAGAGGGTGTACTTTCTTTTTCACCCCCCCCCCCCCCCACTGTAAGGGACCTCTAAAAGCCAAAGGAACGATATTCCATACACCGACCCGTCCGCTCCTTCACTAGTGCGGGGGAGCTGAAATTAGCAGCTACACGCGTAGCTCTACGTAAACGCGTGCGTACGCGACTCCCAGGGACACTTCGGAACGCCAGCGGACGAGATCCGTCCTCGTAGTCCGCGAGATCCGTGATGTGACTCCGTTACATAAAGAACCGAACAAAAAAAAAAACGAAGGAGGATCTGTGGAAATAGTTTGGAAAATCGATGGTGGTCTTTTATTTATTTTTAAATGATTATTTTAGGCCCCGCCCCCCCATGCGTTCGAAGGCAGTACCTTATCTGTAACTTGAAGTGGTGATGATGATGATGATTACATGAAACATTCCTCACTGAACCACTTCCTGTTGTTGTGTAATCAGACCAGCCGGGGATGCTGTGCAGTTTTAAGATCTCTACGGCGTGGTCGTGTGCGTGGTGCCTGAACCCGCAGGCTGATAAAACCTTCAGTACCGGTACGTGTGTGTGTGTGTGTGTGTGGTTTCATGCGCATTCCCTGGTGTTATATTCCGCCCTCATAGCATCACTCAGACGGTTTTCTGCACGTCCAGGTCTTTCCCGGAGCGTCATCGTGACCGACGCGGTGACGGGCCGACGGCAGACGTACAGCACAGGAAGTGATGTTCTGGCCCAGCAGTTCGCTCTCAGAGTGAGTAGATGCCGCGTCAGGTGGGCGATGTGATCGCGGCCCGTGGTTCTCGCGCAGAATAACGATCTGTTCATGATGACTCGCGAACCCACTTCTCGTCAGATTGTGTTCCAGTGTTATTCTTTCCCGTTGATTTATCGATGAGCTTGACGTTGCGCTGTCGTGTCCAAGGCGCCGGTCCTGTTTAACGGCTGCCGTTCGGGCGAGATCTTCAGCATGGACCTGAGGCAGCGAGGCCGCGGACGGGACCACAGCTGGAAGTCGTCCCGCTTCCATCAGGACTCGGCCGTCACGTCCGTGCGACTGCTGCAGGACGAGAACTACCTCCTCGCCGCGGACATGCTGGGAAAGGTCTCGCTACCGACGCCGATCGAACCGCCATGTCGCACGAGTGTACCGATATCGACGCGACCGTTTTACGCTCCTTTTCTTTCTCCTCCTCAGATTAAGCTGTGGGACGTGCGCGCGACCCGGCCGGTCAGGCGCTACGACGGACACCACAACGAGTACGCCTACCTGCCCCTGCACCTGTGTGAGCGAGAGGGGCTGCTGCTGGCGGGTACGTTCAGCTCTGCGTTTAAACGGAAACTCCTTCTGGAAAAGTTCCTGTAAATGAGCGGTTGCTATAGAAGCGATGACGTAGCGTCGATGTAAACGCGTGGTTCGCGGCTGCACTCCGGTCAGAGCTGCCGTGTTAGAAAACCGATCAGGTCGGAGGACCCGAGAGCGCTGTGATATGGTACGCAACGTGATTGTTGTTGTTTGCAGTGGGTCAGGACTGCTACACCCGTGTGTGGAGTCTTCGAGACGGCCATCTCCTCAGGACCATCCCCTCACCTCACCCTGCGGGAAAGGACTCCATCCCCAACGTGGTCTTCTCCTCACAGCTGGGGGGCCGCAGAGGACTGCCCGGACTCCTGATGGCCGTCTGCCATGACCTCTATTACTACCCTTACGGTGACTATCAGGACGGGACGGTATCCGAGGCACAAGGCTGAGCTGCTCCTCTCTCTGTGTGTCTCTCTCTCTCTCTCTCTCTCTCTCTCTCTCTCACACAGACACTGCTGCATCACCTGACATGTCAATCTGTATCTGTCAACTTTTGGGTGTACTTTGGATGCATTAAATCCGTATTGCGGTTTTTAAACCGAACAATGGACGGATTTAGTGTGACCTTTTAGGAATACATAATAATAATAATAATAAATCATTTCATTTGACTTACCCTTTGTAAAAGGTTATATAATGTTTGAATGGGAAGTTTGGGAAGTTCTCCAAAGCGGGGTGTGTGAAGCACAGCCCCCTAGAGGAGATTCGTGAAATAAACCTGGAATTTATTCAAAGAAATCCTACTTTTTTTTAATCAATAAAGATATATATGGCACATCCAAACATTCTCAACAAAACAGTTAGGCGTCATTGGTTCAGAGCTAGAGCTCCACCTACTGGACATGAGCAATGGTGCACTTGACCATGAAAGGACAGGTGTATTCGAGCAGGTTCACAGCTGTTAAAAGTACTCCTGTTTAATAAGGTGAATAAAACACGACCGTTACTGATCGAAGTCTCGGTCACGTCCGGTCCTAATATTACACCTTCAATAAAATAAACTCGGTTACAGACAAGCATCGTTTTTGTGGAGGTTTTTTTATTTATTATTATTTGCATCATATGTACGTATTAACCCGTACCAGGGGCTAGACGCTAACAGCTACCGAGTGAAACGTGAACGACGACGACGTCTAGTCAAGCAGATGAGTTTACGCCATGCCATGTCTTCTACGTAGATAAAGCTGGATATACACTGTACGATTTTTTCAGCTCGATTTTTGCCATCGCAGGTTTAAAAAAAAAAAAGAAATAAATAAAATCACACGCCTTTGGAGATCGGCGGTGTCGGAGCGCATGACGTGTCGTGGCAGTGCCAAAAGGTTTTATTTCAAATATCTCAACAAAGTGTGAGCGCTCGTCTCGGATCCGCCGGACTCGCGGATACGGGTTTGGAGAAACGTCAAGGAAACGGACGGAGGAAAATCCCTCGAACTCACGTTCACGCGAGCGCGTTTTCCCATCTCCGGAGCGTACGGTTTGATGGCGACGGAGAACGTCGGGTCTCCGTCGTAGCATCCGACACGGATAAGAAATAATCTTCAGACAGAGTCGAACCGGCTCTCCGAATCAGCACATAGGGTCGATGTCCGGAGGGATATAACGAGAAGTTCACGTAAACACACACACACACACACACACACTTTAGTAGTATGACTTTAGTAGTTTAGTAGCGACGTGAAGAAAACGTGCCGAAAGGAAAAAGGTTATTACGTGGGTTTTGATGTTGTTTGGTCTCGTCGCTGAAGGACGGCACGTGGAAACGTCTGGAGGATGAAACTGTTCCGTTCGGTTACAAATCCTATATTGTAGTGTTCGTGTGAAAGATCTGGAAAACGATCACCTTTTTCCGTCCGAACAGGATTTCCCGGATTTGCTCGACTTCGCTGCGGAATTTTACCAAATGTACTCTGGGGTTTTTTTTTTGCGGAAAGCTACTCGAATCGGACGAAATAGTCTTTCACGGTGAGGTTTGTCGCTAAACGAGACCTTTTAGCTGGACTCGTGTTCGACACGTGAATGAAGAGGGCCTCGGCTGAACATGCGTCGCGATGACGTCACACGACGCGTCTCGGCCGGGGTCTGCGGGAAATCCGCGGTAATTCAGGAAAAACCTCACGCTCCTCCGAATACCGCGGCGTTTCGTGGTCAGGACTGCTTTTTTTTTTTTTATAAAGTTTTCATATTGTAGCGAACGTCCGCGTTCGGACTATTTCCGTTATCTCTCGTCGCGTGTTCTCAGGACCTACGACCTTCTGTAATATAAATACGTCTGGAAGTAAAGCGTGCGACGATGTGTCCGTCCTTTCATTCCGTGACGCACAGGGACGCCGATCGCGTCCCGACGAGTTCTAAAGGCAAAGTTTGTAGCGAGGAAGCGTTCGCCTTTCGTTTTGGCACGTGTTCCACACGTCGCTGCAGGAATTCCTCTCCGTGTGTGTGTGTGTGTGTGTGTGTGGAGAAAGTAGGGGTCGTGCGTTCGAGGGGAAAACGTCCGCGATGAAGTTTAGAAACGTTATAAAACGAGCTCCCCGGTCCGTGGGGAATTCCCCCCCCCACCCCCGACACGCACTACATGGATACGAGTGGATTTCTCCTTGAAGGAAGACGTTCGGAAAGCAGAACGAGCAACGTCAACGATCGGCGCGTTAACGCCTGCTCCGAGAGTGTCCTGCCGATGCGATCGTACAGCACGGTGCAGATTCACACTCTGGAACTGGATCGATTCGCTGGAAATTACTCCGTCCAGATACGACTCGACGAATCCGAGTGAAGGCTGCGCTGTGGGTTTCTCTATGATAAGCAAAGGATTGTCAAAATAACATCGTTTTCATCCTGGGGCGGGGGGGGAAATGTAAACTGCAAATGAAACATGATACTCGAGTCTTTCCTTCGCCGGAGATGTGGCGAGGAGCGTCCACGTGCGAAATCGCGCGTGGGCTCCACCCGTAGCTTCACGTTCGGCGGTGTCCGGTATCCGCGTGTCCTGTTAAAGGTCTCCCGGTTTCTGGGTGCACGTGATGCACACTCGTACGGGATGGTCCCAGCCGCGGGACGGGACGGCGCGCCGGTCGGGGGAGCAGCCGTCGCACACGCCCTGTCCGCAGGCTCGGCAGTGATGGATGGAGAGACGGGTGTTGAACTCACGCTGGCACTGAGAGCAGCAACGGATGTCCTGGTCAGGAACCCAGTACGCCGGCCGCGCCGCGTCTTTAACCAAGCCTGGCGGCGGAGACAAGATCAGAACGTACAGCTGAGTGCAGAAATACCCGCGGGCCTGTCGTAAATATGTATGTGTATATTATATTATATTATAGCAATACACACTCTACCGGTCAAAAGTTTGTGGACACGCGGCCAGAATGTTTCTCGTGATGTTAAAAAGCTTTTGATCGGAAGGCGTGTGATTAAATCGGCGTCGTAGACAAAAAATATAATCGCCTCGACGTGTTCGTTCCTCTCATTAGAAAACTGACGATTGTTTTAAACGGACGACTCGGAGAGAAATGTTCGGAGTCCGGCGTCGGTGTGAACTCCTTTAATCCGGTTTAAAAATCATCTCGGGGAAATTCCTCGAGAATTCGCCAAGAATACACTTCTGGAACATTCTCGGTGAAAAGGGCGTCGACGCTGACGAGGATTAAAATATTAAATCATCCTGATTCATTTTGCATTTTTTAATCGTAACAATTCCCAAAGTTCCGTGTGTGTCACTCCAGAGTATGGACGACTTTATTATTCTTCTAAAACGTGGAATTAGAGATAAACATGAGTGTATAATCTCTTGACCGGTAGCGTATACTGAAGCCGATAATAGATAACGAACACAAGCTGAAAATGCTGTCGTTTGAGGGCAGCCGTAAAGGCATGTGACTGAATATCAGTCTGTAAATTCCTCTGCGGGTTTAGTTTAGGTTTTAGTCTCGAACCGTGTTCGCCAGAAGCCGCGGGACAGGTGACGTGCCGGACTTTGGACCCTCTCGTCCTAGAGCATGTCTGAGGGGTGCGCACACTTTTAATCTGGCTAATAAGACGAGATTAAACGTGGAGATTGTGGTCATATTTACGCTGTAGCGATCAGATGAAATGAAAACTGAATTCTGTTTTGTAGATACGCTGTAAAATAAAGGAACGTGGGATTATTTATATATATATATAGTTCTTCAGATAATGTAGACACTTGTAGAGACACGTGTCGAGAGTGCAACACAAACCCAGAGGGATGTCTATGGCAGTGACCACGGCTCCTAAAGTGTTCTGTACGGCTTCTCCGACTTTCCTGGCGATCAGCGTGCCGCTCTCCTCCTCCTCCAAAGCAGCGTCCAGCAGCTCTGTAAACGTTTACGGGCAGGAAGAAGGAACAATTTTACTAGGGAAATCTTCTCAAACATGCGCATCACAATATCGGGGAAAGAAACGTCTTAAGAAAATTAGACGTTTAACACGGAAAAGGAAAACGAATCGGCTGGTATATAAACCGACGACGGGGTTGGTCGGAGTTGTAAAAGTACCCACGATGCTCTCGGAAATGCCGCGCGATTAAATTTACATCTAGATCGGATCCCGACAGTGCTGCTGGATTCTGGATACCGTGATTGGTCAGAAGGTGGTGTTGATCGATTCGTCGTCTTATAACAGCAGCCCCGAGTAGCGCACCTGCACGTTACCGTTTCGGTGACGAACGGCGTAGAACGACCGCTGTAACGTAAGCGATAACATTCCACGCCGTCGTTCTTTGAAAGGAATGATTGAACCGAGTTCGGAGAAGGCTGCGTCGGGATGCGCCGTGAACGGGAAATGACTCTCGGGAAGACTCTCCGACGGTTTTCCTGTAGCCGCGTGACAAAGCGCGGTTTATTTCGTACTCGTCGCGCGAGCGCTAATATAACCCGGCGAGTCCGTGTTATACGTCTCGGATTTCTCACCCTCTGGGATTCCTCGGTTTTGGAAGCAGGCGTCACACACCCTGACCGGCGTCAGTCCCCATCCTCTCTCGGGTACGGGTCGGCATTTAGTCGAGCAGCCGTCACAGAAGCCTTCTCCGCACGCCCGGCAGTGGTGCTTTGTATCGCTATCGTTGAAGGCCTCGCCACACTTGGAGCAGTTCTGAAACATTTCACCAATGTGGAACAGGTGTGAGTTTCCGTCTTTCAGGTGGAGTCTAGTAAAGGGTAAAGGGTCGTGCCAACAACGTATTATCCACCTCTACACATCAGTTAGCCAATCAGTAAAAGACACGGCGTTTATCATAATGCCTAAACCGGGGGGTAGTTAGTTTCTCTAACTAGTTAGCGTTGTTAGCGTAGGAGATCTGATGATATGTTATTGCTAATGTCGTAGATTATGCCACAATATGCTATTCTTTTGTCTTTGCTGTACACTGAAGACCTTTGGGTTTGAGATCAAATGGAGTCTGAGAAGATAGATCTCAATCTTTCAATCGTCAGCTCCTGTTGTTTTCCTTATTAACCGACCTGTTCCGTGTCTGATTGTTAGTACATCAGTGGTTTCTTTCTTTTTCTGGACATTCCAGCCTGCTGCACGGGATTTACCCGACGTTTGTGCAATGCCTCAGCTTCAAAACGCCTGGCTTTTCTCCCATAGACAGCTCTCTGGTCTTCACGTTGGTTTATCCTTTTTAACGACAGATGCAGTCTTTACACACGAAACCTAGGGCTAAAAAAAATCAAGAGCAGACGTTCAGAGCTGTTCATTTTCTAAACTGTCAGTCTAACAGGGCACACCTGGACAACCAGAAACACCTGTCAGGCACATGTCCCAGTATCACTTTAAAATGGGTGGGTTCAAGCAAAAAGTGCCAAGTTCTAAGCTGTTTAACACGTCTAGATGCAAGTATGAGGAAATGAAAGCTGAATTTCTGATCTCAGACCCAAATGTCTTCAGTGTGTAGCGAAAACAAAAGAATCGGGCTTGCCGTTCCGGTATTTTTTTTTTTTTTAATAAATTCAAATACAAAATACGATTTGATGCAAAACAATTTGTACTCGATCTTGCAAAGTGTTACGATTTATTTATTGCAGATTTTCTAATCCTGATTAGATAAATAAATAAACCCAGGGAGTGTAGGAAGCTCTGCTCTGGACACTTACAAGGATGAGCGAGTTGGGTTTCCAGTAAGCAGGGGCGATCTGGTCGGTGAGCCAGGAAGTGACGGCTTTGGCAGGCTTGACGCTCAGCTCGGACACCGACTGGGCCATGTAGTTCACTCCGTCCAGCAGCCTCTGTGCGGCGTTGTTGTTGTCCTTGGAGAATCCGTTTGACTTTAGAAAGAGAAAGATCGTATGGTCAGTGAGAGGCGTTAAAAGGCTACAATGGCGTACAAGCTCAAAAATGAATTCACCGTAACGTAATAAGTCGATTGACGAGACCAAAGAAACGGTTTCTCACCCCCGGCCAAACGTGGTGTATCTCGGTACGGACCACGGTGTCGACGGGGTCCTGGTTCCCGTACCAGTACTGCCTGCTTCTGTAGATCACTGAACAGTTTGGACACTCGATTACATACCTGCGAAAACAAAATAAATTCACTCTCCGGCGCTGACGCAATCGTCCGAGCTGATCAGTGCCGCACCGTTCGACATCAGGACTCACCCAGACCAGGCATAAATGGCCAGACCAAACCAGGGAGAATCGGAGGATGCGGTGGTCTTAGGAACCACGATCACCTCTTTACCGCTCTCATAGCACGCCTACAAGGTGAAACGAACACACCAGACATCAGCTCCAGACCCTGAACACCTGAGCTGAGAGTGCACGCTGAGACCGGACGGGACAGGACCTACCTTGCAGGTGTAGATGCGGTTGTCGTAGTGGGCGGAGTAGCGGCAGCGGTGCTTGGCCTCGTGGATCACACCCTCACGCAGGTGGTTCATGCTGTTCTTGCAGCCTGAGCTGAAAACCAAACCACAGCAGGGTTTAGTTTAGAGGGACAGGAGTGGAGACTGGGGGTTAGTTTAGAGGGACAGGAGTGGAGACTGGGGGTTAGTTTAGAGGGACAGGAGTGGAGACTGGGGGTTAGTTTAGAGGGACAGGAGTGGAGACTGGGGGTTAGTTTAGAGGGACAGGAGTGGAGACTGGGGTTTAGTTTAGAGGGACAGGAGTGGAGACGGGGGTTAGTTTAGAGGGACAGGAGTGGAGACTGGGGGTTAGTTTAGAGGGACAGGAGTGGAGACGGGGGGTTAGTTTAGAGGGACAGGAGTGGAGGCGGGGGGTTAGTTTAGAGGGACAGGAGTGGAGACTGGGGGTTAGTTTAGAGGGACAGGAGTGGAGGCGGGGGGTTAGTTTAGAGGGACAGGAGTGGAGGCGGGGGGTTAGTTTAGAGGGACAGGAGTGGAGGCGGGGTTTAGTTTAGAGGGACAGGAGTAGAGACGGGGTTTAGTTTAGAGGGACAGGAGTGGAGACGGGGTTAGTTTAGAGGGACAGGAGTGGAGACTGGGGTTTAGTTTAGAGGGACAGGGAGACTGGGGGTTAGTTTAGAGGGACAGGAGTGGAGGCGGGGGTTTAGTTTAGAGGGACAGGAGTGGAGGCGGGGGGTTAGTTTAGAGGGACAGGGGTGGGAGACGGGGGTTAGTTTAGAGGGACAGGAGTGGAGACGGGGGTTTAGTTTAGAGGGACAGGAGTGGAGACGGGGGTTTAGTTTAGAGGGACAGGGTGGAGACGGGGGTTAGTTTAGAGGGACAGGAGTGGGGCGGGGGTTAGTTTAGAGGGACAAGGAGTGGAGGCGGGGGTTAGTTTAGAGGGACAGGGGTGGAGGCGGGGGGTTAGTTTAGAGGGACAGGAGTGGAGACGGGGTTTAGTTTAGAGGGACAGGAGTGGAGACGGGGTTTAGTTTAGAGGGACAGGAGTGGAGAGGGGTTTGAGGGACAGAGGGGGGGGGGTTGGTTTAGAGGGACAGGAGTGGAGACGGGGTTTGTTTAGAGGGACAGGAGTGGACGGGGTTTAGTTTAGACAGGAGGGGGGGGGGTTGGTTTAGAGGGACAGGGGGGCGGGGTTAGTTTAGGGGACAGGAGTGGAGACGGGGTTTGGTTAAGAGGGACAGGAGTGGGGCGGGGGTTAGTTTAGAGGGACAGGAGTGGAGCGGGGGTTAGTTTTGAGGGACAGGAGTGGGAGAGGGGTTAGTTTAGAGGGACAGGAGTGGAGGCGGGGGTTAGTTTAGAGGGACAGGAGTGAGGCGGGGTTAGTTTAGAGGGACAGGGGGTAGGCGGGGGTTAGTTTAGAGGGACAGGGTGGAGACGGGGGTTAGTTTAGAGGGACAGGAGTGGGTGGGGGTTAGTTTAGAGGGACAGGAGTGGAGGCGGGGGTTAGTTTAGAGGGACAGGAGTAGAGGAGGTTAGTTAGGGACAGGAGTGGAGGCGGGGTTAGTTAAGGGAGAGTGGAGACGGGGGTTAGTTTAGAGGGACAGGAGTGGAGACTGGGGTTAGTTTAGAGGGACAGAGTGGGCGGGTTGGTTTAGAGGTTTTAGAGGGACAGGAGTGGAGACGGGGGTTAGTTTAGAGGGACAGGAGTGGAGCGGGGGTTGTTTAGAGGGACAGGAGTGGAGACTGGGGTTAGTTTAGAGGGACAGGAGTGGAGACTGGGGTTAGTTTAGAGGGACAGGAGTGGAGACGGGGGGTTAGTTTAGAGGGACAGGAGGGGAGAGGGGGGTTAGTTTAGAGGGACAGGGTGGAGACGGGGGTTAGTTTAGAGGGACAGGAGTGGAGACTGGGGTTAGTTTAGAGGGACAGGAGTGGAGACTGGGGTTAGTTTAGAGGGACAGGAGTGGAGACTGGGGGTTAGTTTAGAGGGACAGGGGCTGATACGACACTCACCCACAGCTCAGACAGATGCTGGAGCAGGTAAAATACTCATCAGGGAAGAAGGAGTTACTGGACAGGTACTCGTCAGGGATCTCACCACTGAACCGCTCACTCAGGGCCTGAGACGACACACACACACACACACACACGAGTGTAACACCTTATCACATTTCTAAAGATAAGTATAAAATAACTATAGACTTATAGAATAAAATTAGTATATATATACATACATAAATGCTATAGTTATTTTATATCTTTAGAAATGTGATATTCCATGCCCTCCAATAATATTGGCACCCTTGGAAAATATAAGCAAAGAAGGCTGGGAGAAATTGTCTATTGTCGATCCTTTTTGTTTAAAAATAATAATAATCACAAAAATACTCTATGGGTTTCAAACAATTGCAAACAAAACTGGTTTATTAAAAAAAAAAAATCTTTGTTAAATATAGGTGTGCAATAATTATTGGCACTCCTCTGAATTCATGTGAGGTCAAACAATGAAGACAATTTTTCACAGCCTTCTTTGCTCACATTTACCAAGGGTTCCAATATTAGTGCAGGGCGCTGCAGTTTCTGTAGTAAACAGTCCTGTATGTGACCGGATGTACACTACATGTTATACAGTGGTGTGAAAAAGTGTTTGCCCCCTTCCTCATTTCCTGTTCCTTTGCATGTTTGTCACACTTAAGTGTTTCGGAACATCAAACCAATTTAAACAATAGTCAAGGACAACACAAGTAAACACAAAATGCAATTTGTAAATGAAGGTGTTTATTATTAAAGGTGAAAAAAAATCCAAACCATCATGGCCCTGTGTGAAAAAGTGATTGCCCCCCTTGTTAAAACATACTATAACCGTGGTTGTCCACACCTGAGTTCAATTTCTCTAGCCACACCCAGGCCTGATTATTGCCACACCTGTTCACAATCAAGGCATCACTTAAATAGGAGCTGCTTGACACAGTAAGGTCCACCAGAAGATCCTTAAAAGCTACACATCATGCCGAGACCCAAAGAAATTCAGGAACAATTGAGAAAGAAAGTAATTGAGATCTATCAGTCTGGAAAGGGTTATAAAGCCATTTCCAAAGCTTTGGGAATCCAGCGAACCACAGTGAGAGCCATTATCCACAAATGGCAAGAAAACATGGAACAGTGGTGAACCTTCCCAGGAGTGGCCGCCAAAAAAATTACCCCAAGAGCGCAGCGACGACTCATCCAAGAGGTCACAAAAGACCCCACAACAACGTCCAAAGAACTGCAGGCCTCACTTGCCTCAGTTAAGGTCAGCGTTCATGCCTCCACCATCAGGAAAAGACTGGGCAAAAATGGCCTGCATGGCAGAGTTCCAAGGAGAAAACCACTGCTGAGCACAAAAGAACATCAAAGCTCGTCTCAATTTCTCCACAACACATCTTGATGATCCCCAAGACTTTTGGGACAACATTCTGTGGACCGATGAGACAAAAGTGGAACTCTTTGGAAGGTGTGTGTCCAAGTATATCTAGCGTAGAAGGAACACTGCATTTCATAAAAAGAACATTATACCAACAGTAAAATATGGTGGTGGTAGTGTGATGGTCTGGGGCTGTTTTGCTGCTTCAGGACCTGGAAGACTTGCCCGTGATAAAAGGAACTATGAATTCTGCTGTCTACCAAGAGATCCTGAAGGAGAATGTCCAACCATCTGTTCGTGTACTCAAGCTGAAACGAACTTGGGTTCTGCAGCAGGACAATGATCCTAAACACACCAACAAGTCCACCACCGAATGGCTGAAGAAAAACAAAATGAAGACTTTGGAGTGGCCTAGCCAAAGTCCTGACCTGAAACCTATTGAGATGTTGTGGTATGACCTTAAAAAGGCCGTTCATGCTCGAAAACCCTCTAATGTAACTGAATTAGGACAATTCTGCAAAGATGAGTGGGCCAAAATTCCTCCAGGACGCTGTAAAAGCCTCACTGCACGTTATCGCAAACGCTTGGTTGCAGTTGTTGCTGCTAAGGGTGGCCCAACCAGTTATTAGGTTTAGGGGGCAATCACTTTTTCACACAGGGCCATGATGGTTTGGATTTTTTTTCACCTTTAATAATAAACACCTTCATTTACAAATGGCATTTTGTGTTTACTTGTGTTGTCCTTGACTATTGTTTAAATTGGTTTGATGTTCCGAAACACTTAAGTGTGACAAACATGCAAAGGAACAGGAAATGAGGAAGGGGGCAAACACTTTTTCACACCACTGTATACATGACGTTATGTACTGCTGCATGCGTGTTGAAGAGGTTGTGCTGACTTTCCTCGTCAGGTTCACGAAGACGTATCGATCGTAGTCCAGATGTTCAGAGACCGTTATCCGGTGTCAGAAACTCACGTTTAGGGCTTTGTAGATGACGCTGGCCGTCCGTGGCGAGCGCGTGGAGGTGTTGTCCAGCTGCAGCTCCACGCTGTGCAGCAGGCCGCTGAAATCGGTGGGAGGGTTGTAAGTTCGCGTGCCTCTGTACTGGATGGAACTGAACGCCTCGGGGAAGAGGCCAAGCTTTCGGAAACGCTCCTGGAGAAGACGTTCTGCCGATTCCAAGGGCTTATCTGCAGGAAAAAAAGATCAAATATTTTAAAAAAAAATAATAATAGTCCAAGGACATTATATAAGAACTTTATTATTTTACAATATTCTGCACAGATTATTATTTTTTTTAAAGGAATGGTAGTGTTTCTTTGGTTTCTTTTAATAACAGGACCTTTTATATTTCTGACCTGAGCCCAGTAATTTGGTGTGGACGGTCTCGTGAAAGATAATGACAGCCGGGCCCAGAGTGGAAAGTGGCACGTCCAGACCACAGCGGGCCGTGGTGGCTTTCAGCTCCTTGGTGAAATGCTTCAAGTACGCGTCCGAGGCGTCGCCCAGGAACTTGAACAGGTCGTCGTGCAGCCGGTCGGAGTGTGTGCGGTAAATCACCAGATCGGACACGGCCAGGACCTTCAGCAGGAGCCGGATCCGCTGGCCCTGGTTAGTTCCGGCTCCCAGGAGCCCCTCGGTGTCCACGACCACTACTTTATGGAGCGGGTCCATCGCTGCCCACACGCCCACCGTGCAGGAGTCCTGCGTGGGAGACGTCTTGAACACCTCCCGGCCTCGGAAGAACGTGTGGTTGAGGGTGTGAGATTTGCCTTCGCCCGTGTTACCAAAGATGGACACCACCTTCAGGAGCTCGTCCGGGGCGCAACCCAGCCTGCTGATGAACTCGTCTGCGTCCTTCACCTGTGAACAGCCGGGGGGACCAACACGAGACATTTCATTACTTTCTCTACAACTTCAAGAATCGAACAGCGTAAAACCCAAAGCAAAGCAACGCTTCCAATCCCGTACCTGCATTTCCTCTTTCTCATCCACCAGGAGGAAGCTGTGAACGTTTTCCAGCTGAGCTTTCCAATCATCTGCGTCTCCATCGCCAGCGTCGGGGATCTTTTCCGGCGCTTTGCATGGCGGATAAGCAAAGAGCGGGTGTTTCCTCTTGCTCACGCCGCTGTGCGTCCGCTTCTGACAGTCCAGGCATAAATTGACCTTGCAGCCCTGACAGCGCACTACGGCCCTGTGCCGGGATCCGTTAGTCGGACTGCCCGCGTGCCCTTTGCACTGGTCGCAGAACGGCACGTGTCCCGGCGCGATCCGGACCCGGTCGTGATTGCGCATGCGCTCCTGGCGGTGGAGCTCGAGCTCGCAGCGTGTGCACTGTAAGCTGCCGCATTCGTCGCACTCGTAGGCGGCTTCGTCCGACCCGCCGCACGCGTAACTCTCCTGACAAACCAGAACCCCGTTCACGCCCTTATCTCCGGACGCACTCATTCCACCGCTAAACTAGTAAAGGGTGCAGCACGTGAAGATGGAGATGACTCCTAACGGAAGGGCTGTGACCCAAAAGGAACCCCTGTTTGTCCAGGAGAAGGAAAACGGTTCCAGCGCATTAACCGGTCACCTCAGACCTTCCAAATCAATTCATCATTGAGTTTTATTGATCAGTATACGTCCAAGTTATAACAAAAAATGTTTTTTTCAACGACAACAAAAATCAAATCTAAGTTGAACTTTAGCAGTCAGTCAGGATTGTTGATGCCGTTTTAAATATGTTCGGTATTTACGGTACTGAAATATCCGTTACAGCCCTGACTGTCAAATGACTTATACTGATTAAAAAAAAAAATAAAGTTTAGCTTATTAGAGTCAATACAGAATCGTCCACCATATTCCAAAATGCGGACAAGAGTACGGGTCGTATATTTCCTTTTGTGCGAGACTTCTGTGTGATTTGTTAGCCACTTTTGCTAACAACGATCGAGATCGATGCGGTTATTCCAAAACCAAACAAAGCAGTAACGACAAGAAACGTGGTTTCACTAGAGTAAAGATCGGTAGCGCTTTCCCAAGATGGAGAAACTGATTCCAGGCGAAAGGAGATGTGTACGGTGTCGTGCCTTCACCACGATCCTTAGCCTAGCACTAGCCACGACGATCCCGGGTGCAGCGATCAGACGCGCTAATACAGAACAAACAGGCGATTCCTAGTGATCTTATTCATCAGCGGATAATGTAGGTTTATTTAACTAAACCTTGTCTGGATGAGTTGTCATGGAAACTGGTTTGACAGGTTGCCAGATTAGGGGGAACTCTCTCAATCAAACAAATATTTGAATAAATTAGGAAAGGAATAAATATATAAATACATAAACCGATGTTGGATGTGTCTACATCAGCCAGCGCTGATTATTTACTCAATATAATTATTTTTAAACCGTTGTTGTTGTTTTTGTGGCGAAGAACCTTGGCGACGATCCAAACTAGTCAGTGAACTATATTGTGTTATTTTTTTTATTTCTCTAACACAAATCTATATTTAGTAGTAAATCAAATTTTAAAATGCTACTGCGTGGTTTTTTTTTTAAATCTGAGATTTTTTTTAATTTTTATATAGTGTGTTAAATTAACCGGAAGTGGCTGACCGGAAGTCTGACACGAGATATATATACACACAAATATATTAAAAGTCCGGTAATAAAAACAATAAGGTCGATAGTTTTGGGTGGAGGTGTGAAATATTTCTGTATCTACTGTATATATAGTTTATGCATAGTTCTGGTTTTAATCTCAAATGAATTTTCTGTCGCGAAACGTAAACAATATAAATCTGAACAACATTAATAATAATAACAATAATAATAATAATGATCTAAAGTAGACCAGCTCACAGGCGCTCAATACCTAAACGCGACTTTTAACGAATATTATTCACCAGGTATTTATGATGATGGTGAACGCCGTTAAAAACAGACGAGCACTGTTGACGTCTTCAGCTATTGTTCATTAAAGCTAGCAGCATTAGCATTCGTGTCGGAACAGACGCCGAGATGAGCTGCTGATGTTAATTAGCGTCACACAGTGATCGGATGGACTTCTATCACAAGGCTCACGTGAACACGTTCCCGTGCCCTGGAGTAGTTTAAAGTGGAGTCTACGTTACCCAGATTATATTATTACTCCACTGGTCCGGCTTCTTGACCTAGCAGAACACCAAAACAAGTCCTCTCCCAGCACGGTATCATCCCTATTTTCTACAAGACAAGCCTCGAAATGGCAATGATCACGATCTATTACACCAGTTATTCACTTTAAGACGTCGACTTTGTTAAAAGTGAACTCTGACTGTTAAAATATATATATTTATCCCCTCCCCGGTAGAGTGTTGTTTCCAGCGGTATTATTATTTTTTTATTTTTTCTCCCCAATCATATTCGACAGATCCCGCCCCTCACGCTATGATTGGCTAAGCCAGTCCGCTACTCGTCGTATGATTGGTGCTTGTCTCTTCCTCGGCTCGGTTTATCCGCCTTTTATTGGCGGACGTATAAATAACAGCCAATCCCAGCCGAGAAGGCGGGTTTTTCCAGGAATACGGGTGGGTAAGATTGTTGCCTAGTCACATCAGCTGATCGAGTTGTTTTTGTTAAAAGGTCGAAGGTGAACCTCGCGAGGTCTGTCGGGATGCGTAGTGCTCACGCGAGATCGTTTTGCGATTTAAAAAAGATAAAATAAAATGATCACACAACGTTCCCTGTGAGCCAGCTAAGTTTAGTATAAAATGTTAAAATTATATTCGTTCAGATATTTATTACACGAAATGCTGAGAATGAAATTGAGTGACATTTTGAGGACGTATAGAACTCGGTTTCCCAGAATGCAGCGCGCAGTAAGTTTTGAAGGTCGTGACGCTACCGTTCCTGCGCACCGGGTTCGTTCTGCGAGTATCATTCTTTTTTTTTTTTAAAGCGAATCCTGGGAAGTTAATCGTGTTAAATCGTGACTCAGGATGAGCATTAATATTTAATAATAGTAATAATAATAATAATAATAATAAAGGTTGTGTTTCTAGTCTGCGTTTGGACAGGGGTTTCTATCCAACATGGCTGAGAAGGAGGAGCTGACGGACATCAGTGGAAAGACCATTAAATTCTCCTGCCAGAGTTATTCTCCTTTCTGCAGGGAGTTCACCATCAGCTCTGCTAAACTGTCTCTGGCCAAGGTGATGGCGTTCACCTGCACCGTGTGGCTGCTCGCCTACACTGCCTTCTACCTTACACAGGTGAGGGGGGACACCTGACCGTGCACATCTGACCTGTTTACATCATGGGGCAAGACTTCTACATGCTCACAGAGTCACACTGTCTACTTATACCTTACACAGGGGGGAGGGGGAGGGGGGGGGGGTCAGTACACTGCACATCTGGCCTGTTTACATCATGGGGCAAGACTTCTACACTTCTACATGCTCAGAGTCAGGAATCTAGACCTCCACCACCCCTACCCTAAATATCACTAAATAACCTCTATCAGTCTGTCTGTCTGTCTCTATCTATCTATATATCTACCTATCTGTCTGTCTCTGTCTGTCTGTCTATACATCTATCTATCTATTTATCTGTCTATCTGTCTGTCTCACTATTTATCTATCTCTGTCTGTCTGTCTCTATCTATCTATATATCTATCTATCTGTCTGTCTATCTATCTATCTATCTATCTATCTATCTATCTATCTATCTATCTATCTATCTATCTATCTATCTATCTATCTGTCTGTCTGTCTGTCTGTCTGTCTGTCTCACTGTCTGTCTGTCTGTCTCACTATCTATCTGTCTGCCTGTCTGTCTGTCTGTGTCTCACTATCTGTCTGTCTATCTATCTATCTATCTATCTATCTCTCTGTCTGTCTGTCTGTCTCTCACTATCTGTCTGTCTGTCTGTCTGTGTCTCACTATCTGTCTGTCTATCTATTTATCTGTCTATCTATCTATTTATCTATCTATCTATCTGTCTGTCTGTCTGTCTATCTATCTATCTATCTATCTGTCTACACACAGTATTGATCAAAAGTTTACACACACTCTTTCTTTATTTTCATTTGATCTCTCCACGTTTTAGAAGAATAATAAAGTCGTCAAAACTCTGGAGTAACACACACGGAACGATGGGAATTATGGCGTGATAAAAAATCCAAAATAAATCTAAATAATTTAATATTTTATCATCTTCAGTGTCGACGCCCTTTTCACCGAGAATGTTCCAGAAGTGTATTCTTGGCGTTTTCTCGAGCGATTTCTTGAGGAATTTCCCCGAGATGATTTTTAAACTGTGTTAAAGGAGTTCACACCGACGCCGGACTCTTCTCTCCTGCTTTTCTGCTCAATACGTCGACACCATTATATTTTTGCCTCCGACGCCGATTTCACACGTTTAATCAGACACCTTCAGATCAAAAGCTTTTTAACATCACGAGAAACATTTCAGTCGAGTGTCCACAAACTTTTGCCCCATACTGTGTGTGTGTGTGTGTGTGTGTGTGTGTGTATATATATATTACACACACACACTCGAAGTAAACAAGAGGCAGCTCATCAGTCCTGAAGATTTTAAGGCTACAGCATTCCCAAAGCGCTGACACTGGAGACTCCTTCTGTAAATGTTTATTTAATAAATAAATAAATCAGTAAACACGAGTCCCCGCGAATGAGCCGCCGCTATAGATCGCGATGACGTATCCGAACAGGCGCGTTAACGTGACGCCGTGATTTGTTTCCGATCCGGAACGTGCCGGCGCTGTGGTGTGAATGTCCACGCTGTGTGTTGCAGAACACGGCGGTTCTGTCCGGCGCCATCTTCGTGACTTTGTCAGGGATGCTGCTGCACATTCACTTCGTAAAGGTGGACCACGAGACGCTGCTGGTCGTCGGTTCGCTCGGCGTCCAGCTGTCCGCCGCGTACGCCTCGGGCCGGGAGAGCACCACCTTCATCGAGATGAGCAGGATTAAAGACATCGTCATCAACGAGGCCATCTACATGGTGAGGAGACGGTGGTTCTTTATTAGAGACGTAACGGAGCGGAATCCGTACGTGTATACATCCGAGCTCAGATCTGTTTGAGAAATGCCTTGCGGAGTGGGCGGAGCTTTGAGGCGACGTCACAGCTGGGTCAATTCCGTGTTAAAAACGATCCGTTGAATCGTGTTAACGAGTGCGTTTCATTTCCAGCAAACCGTCATCTACTACCTGTGCATTCTGCTCAAGGATCCTGCCGAGCCCGACGGAGTCAGCAGTGTCGTCCCGCTCTTCCAGGTTTGTGTCCGTTGCACTCGGTCAGCAGGTCCGGTCGGAGTTCCTCGTTCTTCACGGGACGGGACAGTTTCTGTCTCCGTTTCTCTTTGCCTAACGACGTTCCCGTGGGGGATCAGTGTTCCACACGCGATGGGGAAAATAGTATACCCACAAATGATTGAGAGTGGAGGTCGGAGGGTTAATTTGAGCTTCTGATCAGAAGGTTGCGAGTTTACAAATTAAATTCGGTTTCATTTTGTCGAATCTGCTTTACAGAGACAGATAAATTCAGGATATGCGTTTTAAGTTGCTAAACGTAGCCCTATTGAGAACGGCAAGGGAACCCCCCATGTCATGTAAACATTACAGCACCGTGCAATTCTTTTCTTCGTACAGCTGGTTAGGAAGCTGGGGTTAGCGCATAGGGTCGGCCGTGATACAGCGCCCCCTGGAGCTTAGTGGGTTAAGGGTCTTGCTCAACCTTGGCAGTGCGGGGGATCGAACCCAGAGCCTTAAGCATCGAGACTCCGGATAGTGCAGTTGTAAATAAATCCCTTGTATATCTGCGTACTACATGGTCTGAGTGTGCACCAGGAAGTTCGTTATTCTGAGACGGTTGTGGATCGGGTGGTCGAGCGGGTTGTTCGCCGATCGTAGGGTCGGCGGTCCGATTCCTGTGTCCCCGGGCAAGAAACACAAGTTTCTCACGATTCCAAGTAAATGTAAGTGCAGAAGCTGGGGAAAAGCTTCCGGAAGACGCGTTAATCGTTTGCGTTCTTCCCTCAGAGCTCTAAGCCGAGGCTGAACTGCCTGGTGCGGGTGTACAGGAGCTGTCAGGAGATAATCGCACAGACGTGATGACGGCGCTGACGGACGAGAGCCGGAGGTATGAATGGCGGCGCGTCTGGTCCTGCCACATGCTCCGAATATCTCTCTCTTTCATTTACGGAATATTTTTAGAATACTTTCAACCCTTGACAAAAGTGGTGGAAAAATCCCCTTTCAGAGTCTTCATGTGAACCGTGACAGCCCGGGCTAAATCAGGGTTTCTGCTCCATTCTAGATAGATGGATAGATAGATGGATATATGGATAGATGGATAGATAGATGGATGGATAGAGAGGGATGTATGTAAAATAAAATATATGCATACATACAAAAAATAAGTAAATAACAAGGCTACAGGCAGTCAATCTGTACAGTAGCTATTAAGTATATATACGCTATATTATACGTACACTACATTTATATATATATATATATCAGGTCTGACAGTAGCACAGCGGCAAATCACAGGTGCATATTAATATTAATACCGTTTTAATATCGTTCGAGTACGTCATCGTTTCTATAGCAACGGCCGCAGCTCGTACACGGGGACCCCGTACGGCTGACGCGTCGCGTGAACGGATTTTTAAGAACCGCCGATACGATGAACAGTGCGAGGTAAAGCCGTAAGTTTTATACTGTAGGTTTAACATTCCGAGCTTCTTTTTTTTTTTTTGAAATGTATTTATTAATTTCATGAGAGAGAGAGAGAGAGAGAGAGAGAGACGCTGGAGAGGGAACGCATGGTTATAGCTGCGATAACGTAAGCGAGAACAGGACCTAACTGGCTTTGTGGACATTCGACGAGGTTGAATGTAACTGTAAACTGATCAAAAACGCTCTTTATTGAATACATTTCTAAAAAACTGTAATCGTTGTCAGGTTTCGGGGGTAAAAAAAGAACTAAAATACTTTATAAATCGCATAACCTGTGATTCATTATAATCTTCCGGCCATTTCAAGTTGAGCAAAAGTTTGTGCACCCTCACATGGCGTCGTTGCGTTTTATAGACGGATTCAGAAACTAGTCGATTGTTAAAATATTCAAAATGATATTTCATTTCTAAATGTGTGGAAGATGGACTCTCCCCCCCGATGTTTAGTTTGGGTCTCTGTGTATTTTTGTGTTCAGTTCTCCCCTGCGTTGGTGATGTTTTCACGTGTCTTTCTTCTTATAAAGATGTCCGTCTCTCTAAACATCTCCACCTCTCTGTGTTCTTCTCCAGCTCCATGAAAAGGCAGCTAGATCCTGTCGGCGAGCGTTTGAAAGAACGAGCGCCGTAATATTTAGGCTAGATGTTGTAGCCTGATTTAAATCAGAAAACACCACTGAATTTTTTTTTTTTTTTCATCTAATCTGCATTCTAGATTATAGTATTGTATTTTCTATATTGTAATTGTCCTCATTCACAAACCAAGGGGGTGCCAAAATTTTTCCTTTTAACGTTAATGATTTAAAAATCTGGTGTGAGATGCTTGATGATTGAGTACAATTTTTAATATGTGATTAATCTGTTAATAAAAGTAAACTTGTTTATTTACACTGGAGATGATTGTTGTTGTTTTTTTTTAACAGTTTGGAACAAAAGGTTACGGCTTACAGATTATGAAGATGTCTTTTTAGACAATAATGCCACGTATTTTCTAACTGTAATTCATTTTGAAATGAAATGTTTGTTGTTGTTGTTGTTTTCCACCCTCTCAGTACATTTCCCAAATAAATGGAGAGCAGTACCTGAACTGACCATTAGGGGGAAACCACGAGCTGCTTTGATTCCGCGTTCCACTGGTGGGGGGTGTTAAATGTTTAACTACATATTAATGAAAAAACTGTTAAAATAAAAAAATAAATCTTTCTTTGGTATGTACTACTGTTACACCAGTAACCAATCACAACCAGATGTGACTATCGTGGCCACATCACACATCAGCTGATGACTCCTTCCACACACACACACACACACACACGAATTGAATTTGTTTGCTCAAATATTCTGTACAATGATGAATAAACAGAGCTGAATTCTTGGTTAAACCGTCAGAACCGTCACCGGTTCCAGGTGACTGATTGAGATGCAGATTTAAGTGGATGTGTATTCTCCGAGCGCAGACTGTCAGAGTATCTGCTTTAATGACCTCGGATTGTGTGACCTCGGCTCATTGTTCTTGGCCTTTAGATAATCAGTCACTAGCCCCGTCGCAGTAGCTGTATGGAAGCTGACGGGGATCTCGGTGGTCTTTCCTGCGCCCCCGCTATTGTCGTGCGTCGCCTGAGGGGTCGTGCTAATCCTCCTCGCCACTCCGTTCCCGTCAGCTCTTTTGTTGAGAAAAGGGGCTTCGAGCTGAGAGGATTTCACACACTGTTCCTCTCATCAAATCACACGCGTTTCCGATCGCGCTGGTTTCAGAGCGCGGCCTAGGTTTGAGTTCCTGTCCGTGGATGGACTCGAGCATCTCTTACTTCTTCAGCTTTAATATAATCGTTACCAAACCGGTAACTTTATCGCTAAATTGCTGACAACGTCACTACTGACCGGTGAACATTCGGCCCATTCCATGTACTGTAGCATTCTGTTTTTATTTACATGTTACACAGCGTCCCAACTTTTTTGGAATCGGGGTCGTAGAATGTGTTGTGATTTTCTGCATATGTTATCCCCCAGACTTTAAGGCTTCATACACATTGATGGCTTTAAACAGTAAATATTACAATTTGAGGACTTTATATCAAATCTGTTGGTACAGGCCACTGAGTTTATGCCAAAAAACTGCACACAGTGTCTCACAAAAGTAAGTACACCCCTGATATTTGTGTAAATATCTGATGATATCTTGTCATGTGACAAAACTGAAGAAATGACACTTTGCTACAATATAAAGTAGTGAGTGTACAGCTTGTGTAACAGTGTACATTTGCCGTCCCCTCAAAATAACTCCACACACAGACATTAATGTCTAAACCGCTGGCAACAAAAGTGAGTACACCCCTAAGTGAAAATGTCCACACTGGACACAATTAGACATTTTCCCTCCCCGGTGTCACGTGACTTGTTAGTGTTACAAGGTCTCAGGTGTGAATGGGGAGCAGGTGTGTTCAATTTGGTGTCCTCGCTCTCACACTCCCTCATACTGGTCACTGGAAGTTCAACATGGCACCTCATAGCAAAGAACTCTCTGAGGATCTGAGAAAAAAGAATTGTTGCTCTACATAAAGATGACCTAGGCTAGAAGAAGATCACCAAGACCCTGACACTGAGCTGCAGCACGGTGGTCTGAGCGATCCAGATCAGCTAGATTTTTTTCCCCTAGACAATAAAGCTGCAATCATCAGTTCACTTTAGATTAGATTTTCGACTGACGGTTGTTTAAAAAACCTGTCTGTAATCTATAGTACGTGTTCTCAGAAGACAGCTCAATTTGGGATAAGTGAGCTCTACAAGAACATACGCCTACTTTGAATACACTACTTGTTGTTGTGGGCGTGGCCACGCTCGATCATTAGTACATGACATGATCCTAACCTGAATGTTTGCTGTGGCTGTAGTAGGAAGTCCCTAACTTACCAGAAATCTCCCGGTAGCATTTCTTATCTCTGACACGTCTTTCGTCTTCACTTTAAACCCGGTATTGATTTTGGTTTCGGACTGAGACGATGGAAAAGTCAGAGCGCTTTCTGGGGTGTCTTTATACCGAAGCAAAAAAAAACACCCCCCCACGCCCACGGGATACAACGCAGTCTTTTTGAAGACGTCAGATCGGACTGGAGGGGTTATTCCCACGGGTTCGTTTTGTAGAATGAAATCCACGGCGGACCCAGACTCGAATCCCAGACCTACTGTGGAAATAATGACAAGAACTTGCACACCGCCCTTAAAACCAATCCCGTCCGAATAGGGCTTCTATCACGTACGAATCAGTGTGACACCAATCCAGCAGCTTTCGGGCCCGGTCTCAGGCTCGGCGCTGGTGTTACTGACCTTGTACACACTTTTTCTTTTCCCTCATGAAGACGGAGTGGTTATTCAGGTTCGTGTGCGCTGACAAAAGAAAGACAAACGCCACACACACACACACACACACACACACACACACGAACCCCTGCCGTATTGTTTTCACGTCCAGACCGACCTCGTGTGGTGCGTTGATCTCTCGGCAGTGATTAAGAGCTCGCGCAGTTGTTCCTCGCGCTTGCTCTTGAAACATGCCCGGACGAGAATAGTCTGAAAGGTCAGAGGTGACGCTTTAGAATACGGACAGGAATACGCGAATAACGCGATATTAACATTCTAGTAAGTACTATTAATTAACTAGAAACGCTGAGCAACGAATTCGGAAAGTGACAGCGCACGGGTGAATGCACTAGTTCACGATTAGCGAATCAATAACGACTGATCAGTAACACACCCCGCACTCCATCACGCTCCCTCTGATCCTCTAGCACCGCTCGACTGGTCCCACCATCTCTCAGGATACAAGGAAGGCACGCATCAAGACCCTTCTCAGTTCCGGCACCTCGGCGGTGGACTGAACTCCCCCTAGATCTCTGAACTGCTGAGTCGCTGTTGGTCTACAAACCACGTCTAAAGACCTACGTCTTCCTAAAGTACTTCAATCAGCACTTTATGTTACAAAAAACGATCTGTGTGCTTTTCTTACTATATTACCCCCCAACAGAGTTTTACGACTGAGGGTATTTTCAGTGCGTGACCTAGCCAACCAGTATCGGGATTTATTTATTGATAGACTTCAAAGCACTTCTGTAAGTCGCTCTGGATAAAGGCGTGAATGCTGTAAATGTAAATGTACTAAGAAACTATATTGACAAGTACTATTTCTTTCATGCTACTATATATACAGGGGGTGGCGGGGGAGGGGGGGTGTGTGTGTATGGTAATATCTGATGGGGGTCGGTGCGCCGACACGCCGGCACGCTGCATTCACTGCTATTTTCAGTCCCGCTAGCCGATACCAAGAGTCAGATTGAGTGTAGGGAGGGTGGGATGTTTTGTGTTGGTTTTCTTCACTTACTTATTCATAATTATGGGTTTCGTTATTTGTTCCTACATTTATGTTCATTATTCAGCCGGCCTTGCCGTTAACGTTATACATTGACGTTTGTAGTGTTTTGCGTTCTGCGTCTTTTTAATTATATGAATTGATTGGATTTATTTGTTAGTATATATTTTGATATATATATATATATCAATATATCGAAGGAAATCGTCGCTATTGATGAGCTAATAGTGAACTACCGCAGTCATCTGTGCGCTGTTACTTACTCATTCCATCATCAGAGTGTCTGGTTAGTTAATAGAAGTCACTAGAAAGTTCATCCGTATCCGAAAGCGTTACCGTCAGAGGTCAGGGACCGTTTTCAGATCCCGGTTCCCATGTGCCTGGCTCTTCCAGACCATTTGTGTTGGTTTGGGAAGGCGCTTATGAAGATTTCCTGTTAGATGTAGATGCTGAGAAAACGACCAGAGGGGAGAAATTTCACAGGGCGGTGCTTCGGCCTGCTGTGAGGAGTCCTCACAGGATAATCATCTCCGCTGGAGGTGTGAAGAACCCAGGAACTGCAGGGAGCACCCGGGGTGTGGGATTGTGACACCTCTCCAGCCCTTTCTGAATTCTCTCTCTCTCTCTCTCTCTCACACACACACTCACACACACACTCACTCACACACACAGACTCAAACATCTTCATGTTGCTGTGTCCCTGGTCCTGGACTTTCCCCAGACTAACCGTTGCACCATAACCGTTACCATGAGCGTATTTAGCATCTCGATAAACTCTCTCATGTTTACACACGGGCAGCTGAAGGATGAGTGAAACACCACACACACACACACACACACACACACACACAGTTCTGAATGTGTATGTGTAAACAGATTCGAAGCAGACAAGTGTGTTGTGTTTGTGGATGTTCAAATGTCATGCTTGTTTACACTCAAACAAATTTTTAAGGTGGCAAATGTTTCCAATTTATCCGGAAAAACACTGGAAGGAACCCAGATTTGGACTGCAAGTTAGAAATATATCAAATCTAGGGAATATATTTAGTATTTACTGTATTTGCCTCAAGATAATAATAATAATAATAATAATAATAATAATAATAATACTGTAGTAGCAGCTCATTCCCAGGGGGGCCTCCTACATAAACAGATTGAAAAACCGTGTAATCGTCGCTACGGTGAGGATTTCTGTAAGGGCGCGCTTATTTATCATGTCTAAAAGGAGTCTCCGGTGTCAGCGCTATAGCTGTAACTGTAAGTGTCCTGACCTCTCCAGGGCAGAGGAGTTTACACTTCACAGATTCTCGGTAACAAAGCCGCATTTTTTGTTCGCCTTGCTAACCTCAGGAGATTGAAAACAGCGAGGTGATGCAGAGAGTGTTTATAGCTGCTGTAACGTACGTGAGAACAGGAACCGACTCGTTTCATGGACATCAAATGTAACTAGAAACGGAGAAAAAGTACGACGTAAAAAGTTGCCAAGTTGCTGAGGAATGAAACACTTGCTGCTACAGGAAAATAATCCGGGCGGTAAAGTTTATTAACTTTATTCACTTCGAGAGATCTGGCAACCACGATGTTGAAATGTCCGTATAAATGGATAAAAAAAAAAAAGAGATAAAAAAAAGTATGACGCGTCATGCTTAAATCAGTGCGGTTTGGAATTGGCCCTGTGTTAATCCCGCTTCCTCTCTACCGTGTACTTGTGTTCGTCGTAAACGTAAGAACTGATCCGCGTTAATGGCATGATATCGGACCGTTCGAGCTTTTGGATTGATCGGTGGGTGCGATGCGGATTAGTTAAGCAGTGTGCGGGGCTTTTGCAGGGAAACCCCACGGTGTGTGTTGAAGGGTGTTAAAAACCCCACGGAGGCCCTGAAGTGACAGTTTTTTTTTCACCCCCACCCTTCGTTCAGTCTTTAACCGACGGAGCACGAGCTGCTGGAACAAGCCTGCTTCATTATTTAACGGCTGTTTAAACAACAATGGAACTGTTTCGGTTTGAGCTGAAACTCATGCAAATTTAATGATACAGCGCGTAGAAAGACGCCCAAGTGCCATCAGAAGAAATATTTATTCTGTAAACAACTTTATTGCACGTCATATTGCATATAAGTGATAACAACTGATGATATATATATATATATATATATATATATATATATATATATATATATATATATATATGTATATACAGTATATACGGTAGTTGGCAGATATGCTTATCCAGAGCTTATCCAAATCAGTGTATGGAGAGGTGCCAATACATTTGGAACTGACAGCATTACGTACGTATTATATTACATTACATTACATCCACTCACCCATCCATTTTCTGTACCGCTTATCCTTACTGGGTGACGGGGAACCTGGAGCCCGTCCCAGGGGGCATGGGGCACAAGGCGGGGACATTACATACATGCAAAATGAAAGCCATATGGAATTGGGTTCACTGTACTTTCAGATGGACGGTTTTATACAGTCCACTCCAAAAGTTCCAAATGAAAACTACTGCTACTTTATATATCATTTATCGGCACCCCTATGAATTCATATGAGAACAATATATTTGAAGTGGATTCCCGTTGACATTTTTACATTTTTTGTACACCTGGGTGACTAGGAACAGGAAATTGTTCAACCATGACTTCCTGTTTCACAGGGGTATAAATATGATGTAACACACCACCCGAATTCCCTTCGTCATTCATAACAATGGGTTAGATCCAGGAATGTAGCTGTGATGTGCGGCAAAAGGTTGTTGAGCTTCACACAATGGGACGTGTCTGTAAGAAAACGTTACGAATCGACCTGGAATTGGACGCGTGTCTATATCGTCTCAACGCACTGTGAAGAGGACGGTTCGAGGGGGCAAAAAATCTCACAGCTGGAGAATTGAGAACCATTGGTTTAAAAATTATTGGCACCCTGCAATAATGATAGTGTTATTTATATTTCTAGGTTTTGTTTTTTTTAACTTCTTGAATTTCCCTTTTGGGTGAATGAAGTGTCTGTCTGTCTGTCTGTCTGTCTAGCTAGTTAGTTTTTCAGACCACATGCATTTGATTATGGTTTAAATGCAGAACAATGCGATATTATTACCTAAAAGCTTTTGTTGTCGTTGTTGTTGTTGTTGTTGTTTAAACGAGAATGCTGTGAACAGAGGCAAAGCTGAGCAGTTTCGTCCGCCGCCTTCTTTTTTTGCAGTGGAAAATTTCAGTAATTGTAGTGAAGGGTGCCAATACTTTGGGAACAACCACACCAGTCAAATGGAGCGTGGTTTAGTCAGCTCACACCTGTTTTGTTGTACAGGAAATTGCATCGAGTGAACTCGCTCCAAGTCCGTATACTGCTGATCCCACGTGGGAGCTTTAAGAGACGGAGTGGCGTCTCAGATATCCGACTCATGTTTCTGACTCAGCTGCTTCTCCTCAGGAGGTCACTGTATTTCAGAGGATCACTGCTGTGCTATTGAAAATCAAAATGAATTAAAAAAAAGCTTCCCATCCCCCCACTCTGTAAGTCTGCTGTCCAGCGCATCACACACAGAAGTTCTTCTGATTGTAAACAGATCACTGTCCTGTTGACTGAAGTGTGCCGAAACTCAGAGACAGGTGTTTGACCTGCATTCTCATGGGAACATGGCTGTATTTCACAACAAGTCTTTTATTTAGCTCTAAAGCACTTTTGCCTCCAACACACAACCATTTTTTTTTCAGTCTCTCTCTGTAACTCTGTATCCTTTTAGTTATTAGTCTTAGAAACTTGATAAACTTCCTTATGTCGTTTTTTTTCTTTTTCCAGGAATATTTCCTCTGATTCAGTTTCCCGACACTGAGCCTCGGCAGAAGCAGTGGTTCTGAGACCTTTATCAGACACGACTGATCTGTAGTAAAGAGGAAGAGGAAACACTTTTATTGAGAATGTTTTTTCTTTAAAAAAAAAAAAAAAAAAAAAAAACCTGACGTCCTGAAAATTAAAGTGCACCTAGTACGGTTTTTTCAGATGTTCCCTTTCATGTAGCGTGTTCTATACGTAGCGGTTTGTGGAACGTTAAAGCGTCTGCAAAGTTTCAACAATCGAAGCGCACGACAGACGGAGTTATCGACTCCTGAAAGAAGGAATCGATTCTGAACAGCTGAATCGACTCGTTAGTGATTCCAGACTTCACTTCCTGTACTGACCTACGTGGGTTCGTAACTAAAAGCCCCGCCTCTGGTCTTCATCACCTGCTCGCTGACAGCGCTAGACCGATCACGACAGACCGGGACGTCTGACCAATCAGAGAAGAGTATGCTCTCTTTAAGGAGGAGTTTCAAACGAATCCTTTAGAACGAATCATTGAACGAGTCGTTTGTGACACTGGGGGATACGAGTATACGAGAATAAGTATGATGAACCACCAACCCCACCACCACCACCAACATGCATTTATTCATTAAAGTACATTCCTCTTGTACAACCACAGTGACACATATTTTTAAAAAATGAATCATAATGTGTAATTACTGAAATGAAACCTTCTGACCAATCAGAATTGAGTATTCAGCAGCACTGTGGTGGAAGCAAGTATAATAAATCAGGTCAAGGAGGCGTTTGTGTTCGCCTGTCAATCAAGTTGCATGTTTATCCTAAAAGCTCCGCCCTCTTGCACCAGCATTCAGGTGTTGTAACCTAAGCAAGGGGGCGTGGCTTTGGGATTTGTATTTGTGTTTGAATCTTCTGGAGTTGAAATTTCAAAACGGCTCATTTGTAACTTTTACATAATTAGCAGTATAAAAGTGTATTAATGCTCAGTGATGATGATGATGATTATAAATCTATTAAACGTGCGTATCTTTGAACAGGGCTGCATCTGACACTTCTAGACATCAGAGTTTGAGGAAGCGGATGTTCGTACAGTCACACAGCATTTGTCTTGGCGCACATACCGTGTGTACAGACGCATGAAGTGTGTGTTCTTCCAGTCTGACCGGCTCCTTCACCTGGGCTGTGTGAGGAGGGGAAAAAAGCTTGTTCAGCCGGTCAGGTGAGCAGAGACTGTTTAGAAACACTCTTTAATACTAACCAGTGCACACACACACACACACACACACACACACACACACATCCCACAAGGTTATTAAAGTGCAATCTCATCTCATATGGGCTGGAATAATAAATATAAGGAATAACAGAGAGCCGTGAGAGCCGTGGAGAGAAAACGTGAGAGTTACTGGAAAATCTGATTTGTTTCGTGAACGCATGACTTCCCATAACAATAACACCAACATCGGCAACAACGACATATTTCTTTCTTTCTTCTTTCTTCTTCTTTTTTTTCCACGAGTGAAATTTACTAATAATCGCTTTTTCCCCTCGCCGACTCTTTTTCGTTTCCAGACAGAACTATTCCTAACATGAGTGAAAACAGCAGAACTCTTGATTTATTTACTTTCTAACGAGTTCCTTTTGGTCCTTGATTGCTCCATTGATCTGGATTACACCAGCGTAATTATATAAATATATATCAAGTCTTTTTTTTTTTTTTTTTAAAGCAGATGACAATGCAGATGCTGCAGGTTTTTTTTTTTTTTTTTTTAAATCCAGACATTCTTCACTGTGGTTTTAAATAGGTAGCATGTGACGAGATGTTAATGACTCTCAGTCGCTCGCAGGCTCAGGTCTTCTCGGAAAACTAAACTGGAAGACGTGCTCCTTGTGAAACAAAAACAAACAAAAAAAAAAACACAGGAGATTTGAATTCTTCCTGGATTCGAATTGCTAAAAATGGTCCTGAACTTTAGGTTTTATTGAGACGGGTCGGTTCGCCTTCATTCACACGTCAGTTCATCGACTTGTTCCCCGTGTTAACAAAAAAAACTTCAAAGCTTTTGTTGGTTTGGCTTGTTTTTTTTTTTGCTCTGACGGGTGCCATTTCTTTTTCTCACAGCTAACAGCAGGGTGTCATTTAAGATAATAGATTAAAGGCGACGTCATTTGTTTTTGAAAGTCATGTCTCCCATACGTGGGATGAAATTTACACTGTATCTCCACAGAGCATGAAGTAAACGTCACCTTAACGTCAAGTAATACAAATATCTAAGAAAAAAATAATAATGATAATAATATAATGTAAACAAAAACAGTATTTTAGAGGAGGTAGTTGGGAAATTGTTGCCATATGGCAACAATGTGCAATGGTGGAAAGTATGAAAGAGCGTGACGTAAACGTATCATCTTATTAAATGAAACTTTATTTCTTTTTTTAACAATCGTCTTTTCAAACAATGAACGTAATAAAACTATTTACAAATAGTCTGGGCAACAGTCCAACCTTTTTTTCTTTTTCTTTTTTTTATGCATGGGTGCTTTTCTGCATTCTGCTCTTAAACCTCTACTGCATGAATTATTACATTTACATTATGAAAAAAGCTGAATTATTACATTTACATAAAAAAAAACTGAACTGATTTTTTAATTAGTTCAAGTAATAAAAATATCATTTTAAACAAAGTGAAAAAAAAAATGTTTAAGGGGGTAGTTGGGAAATTGTTGCCGTATGGTGCAACGGTGGAAAGTATCATATAGTCAGAAATAACACAAAGTGTATGAGATTACAATTACCGCATTTTACAGAATATTAGTTGATTTTATTCACTTAAAATACATTAAAAAAATATTTCTCTCTCTTGATTTCTTCATTCTTTATCTTCAAACGTAAAATTTGCAAAAGACTTGTAAAAAAAAAAAATTTATCGAATTACAAAAAGTCTGGAGGCCTGTTTCAGTTCATGAACGCGCACACCACAGTTCCATTATCGCATGTTTTTGCCATGTGGCAACAATGACATTTTACCATTTAACAGAAGACCCCAAATATATAAACTTGTTTAAATGAGAAAAAAATGAATGTTAACTTGTCTCGGATAGTGTTTCATATTTTTTTCCCGTTAAGCAGTTTTGCCTAAATATTGAAAAACGTTGCAAATTTTGAGAACCCTCCAAATAAATTTAAGAAAAAGGGGGGGAGCTAAATTAGTTGTTGCCATATGACACCACCACGCAGTAAAGTATTAAATAAATAACAGCTATGACTTTAGCATAGGATTAGCAAAAACACAAAAATGTGGTTATCTATGCTAATAGCATGAGGATGTTGTAATGATTTACTCACAATGTTATTTTCAGTTTATAAATTGTTTAACAATCCTGTACTTTTAAAATAGCCTTGTCACAGTATCGCAGAAATGAAAGACAAAAGAATGAGACAAATGACTTTTCTTCTTCCTGTGAACTTCAGGAAATTCCGACGATGCAATACGATTGAACTTGTGGAATCTTCAAGACGCTTCATACCACTGAATGTGTTTTAAACTTAAAAAAAAAAATAGTAGATTTTTCATAACCTTTAGTAGACAACCTTTAGAGAAGGATGCTTTAAGCATGAGATGTTAAATTAACAAAAAAGACATTATATATACAGTTCAAGGTAAGGTGTAGTTGGTAATTTATGTTGTTCATCTGAAACATCTACATTGTGAAGGAAACCTGTATTTAAAACACAACCTTCGGACCTTTACTGTGCATACAGCTTCATAAATGTAGTATCTGTGAGAAGGAACTGGTACCGCAGTCGTGGAACGATCTATGTAGATTTAGGTGTTCGGGTCAAAAGTCGCATTTTTCCATTTCCTAAACAAATTTCAACTTTCTGAATGAACTGATTCGGGGGCGGAGCTTCATCCGAGCTCAGCGTACCACGTCGCAAAACAAGCTCCGACTGCGTCTGCGTTCAGATCAGGGGACAATGACGTGGCATCCCGAAACCTGCACGCTAAGCTAGCTAGCTTTGAAACCTAGCCAGTTACCGCGCTAAACAAATTCCTGGTTGCTAATGTAATATTATATTTTGACAGGTTTGTCTACTGTCATATCAATCATTCGATCCATTCAATACACGTTCTGAAAGCTTCCTCTGGCCAAGTTGTGACAAATATGAACTAACTGACTAGCAGTTAGGTTAGCTAGTAGAATAGCCGGCTAGCTGAGTTAGCGAATGCGACCGACAGAAGTTGCATATTTATGTGGATTTATAAAGATCGGTCATATTACCGGTTTTATTACTCTACGGTGATTGTATTTAAGGGGTTAACACGACATGTTTCGGGGGAAATTAGCAGACTGTGCAGAAGGTTTCTTTCTAAAGCACCACATTCCACGTTGTCTGCAGTTTTGGGGTAAAATATCAGCAACGTTGAGACAGAAACATGATAAAACAAAAGAGCCTCGCTGTTTAATAAGCTGGCGGTAAGAAGAGATACTTCCTGGAATGTTAACGTGGAATATTGCATAACTAAACTAAAGTGCTGGCCTTCATCCTGCAGTTATACAAACACACTGGAAAAGGGAAAGTTGCTGGTTTGATGGTTTAGTGGTGTTGACTCTTTTGGCAGAGTGTCGAGTTAAATATTAAGAGAAGCTGCTCCGTTGGGCTTTATTTCAATATTCGCATTGTGGTGTGGCTCTCTATCCAGCTAACCGAGCGTGCTAACGGAATGGTCAGTGAGAAAGATCACAGTTCTTTCACGCCCATGTGCTTTGCTTTGCTGCTTTGCTATGTTTTAAAGTCAAGTCAACTCACCTTTATTAATATACCACATTTAAAAGAGTGTCGGCCTACGTGCTGTACATCATCTCGGCTGAATCTAAGCCATGAAATACTAGACAAATAAAAGGAGATCAAAAAAGAATGCGACTAATGCAGAAATCAAAACATTAAAAGACAAAACCAGAGATAAAAGACGGGACCAACATCAGAAGAGCTGTTACTACAGGCCTGGTAGGCTGTTCCACAGTCTCAGAGCTGAGACAGAAAAGGCCTGGTCACCTTTGAACTTCTTCTGAATCCAAGGAATGTTTAAAAGTAGCTGATTAGACAATCTCAAAAGTCTGGAGGTATTTTGAAGACAAAGGGGATCAGAGATATAACTTGGTGCCAAGCCATGCAGAGATTTAAAAACAAATAAGAAAACCGTGAACTCTGTTCTGTACCTGACTGGCAGCCAGTGAAGGGAGGCTGAGACAGGAGAGATGTGTTCCTCGTTTTGGTGCCATCAGGAGCCGAGCAGCTGCATTTGGGACCAGTTGAAGACGAGACAGTGTTGACTGACAGAGTCCCATGTAGAGGGTAGTAGCGGGTAGTGTTGTCCCCTCACAGCTCCAAGGTGTCGGGTTCGATCTCGAGCTCGGTGAATAGTCTGTGTAGCATTTTTTGCATGTTCCCCCATCTCTGCTGCCCCAAATGACCAAATACACTGACCTAAATGACCAAACACACTGTTCCAAATGACCACATGTCCTAAATGACCAAACACCCTGACCTAAATGACCAAACACTGAGCTAAATGACCAAACACACTGTTCCAAATGACCACATGTCCTAAATGACCAAACACTGACCTAAATGATCAAACACCCTGACCTAAATGACCAAACACTGACCTAAATTACCAAACACGCTGTCCCAAATGACCGAAAACGCTGTCCCAGATTACCAAACACTGACCTAAATGACCAAACACGCTGTGCCAAATGACCAAACACTGACCTAAATGACCAAACACGCTGTCCCAGATGACCAAACACTGACCTAAATGACCAAACACGCTGTCCCAGATGACCAAACACTGACCTAAATGACCAAACACGCTGTGCCAAATGACCAAACACTGACCTAAATGACCAAACACGCTGTTCCAGATGACCAAACACTGACCTAAATGACCAAACACGCTGTGCCAAATGACCAAACACTGACCTAAATGACCAAACACGCTGTCCCAGATTACCAAACACTGACCTAAATGACCAAACACGCTGTCCCAGATTACCAAACACTGACCTAAATGACCAAACACGCTGTCCCAGATTACCAAACACTGACCTAAATGACCAAACACGCTGTCCCAGATTACCAAACACTGACCTAAATGACCAAACACACGGTCCCAGATTACCAAACACCCTGACCTAAATGACCAAACACACTGTCTCAGATCTCCCAGGTTCTGCTTGGAATCTTTTCAGAAATGGTTCCACCTAGACCCTTTAGGAGGGAAAGCTGCTAGCAAATTCCTTTATATTTAATAAGTAAACATGACAGAAATACAGTTGAATGAAATATTCTTGTGTTTTCACAGAATGCTGATTCGGAAGTAACGGGTAAAGTCCGTGATGTTTCTGGGCCAGTGAACGCTGAGCTCATCACACTGCAGATTCATTATGCCAGACTAGTCACAGTGCGTAAACAAGCCTGAATTAACCACCTTTTCTCTTCTCGTGGGATCCCACTGGTTACTGTTAGCATCTTGTCCTCACTTGTCACAGTATGATTGTGCCAAAGTCACCCTGAGTCACATGAGCTTGTGTGAGAAAAGCACCACCCATCCATTCCCAGACGTTCAGTCAGGATCAGACCTATCACACCTCCTGCATGTAAATCAGCTGTGTTTACTACACCGTTAGCGCTATTAACCCTATACATTTACCCCAGATAGAAACGATCACAACCGGCTCAGAGACTCTCATTTAACACGACAAAAGAATCTTTTACAGTATATATCCTGTGATAAACGGCACCTCTGTCACGCTGACTAAGTCCTCAGTTGCTCAACCTGCTGTTACCCAATGTCAAGCTGTATGTGCGGGATAACAGATAATACACACACCCTCACGCACACAGCTCAATGGTCATCCAGATACCAATCACAGTAACCAATCCAATCAGGCCGTGATGAGACGGGGAAGATAACGGCACATGCCGTGTAATGAATCTCAGATTGGGGATTTTGAAGGGATTATCAGCTCGTCAGGTTTGTGACAGAAGCTGCTGTTTGCAGGGTCAGAAGTCAAAACACCGCTTTAATAGCTTCCACAATAGCACAGGCATGCAATCAGTTCTACAACCACGCAACTCAAATTATAAAGTCATGTCCAAACAACAAACAAACAAACAAACAAACAAAATTTCTTGTGAAATTTAGGAGTTAAGGGGCTGAATTCGACATCAAGTTAAGAACAGATGTCCTGTATGTTGAAAAGAAATCATTTCAGTGGTGTGGTCCCAAATTAAAGAGCTTTGAATGATTTGTTTTGCATTTTGTTTTATCAGTAGTGTTGGGCAAATACTATATATCTATATGTATATACACACACACACACCAATCAGTCAACCTGCCTAATATCCTGTAGGTCCCCCACCGAAACAGCTCTGACCCGTCGAGCCATGGACTCCACAAGATCTCTGAAGGTGTGCTGTGGTTTCTGGCACCAAGACGTTAGCAGCAGATCCTTTAAGTCCTGTAAGTCGCGAGGTGCGGCCTCCATGGATCGGACTGGTTCGTTCGGCAGACGCTCGATCGAATTGAGATCTGGGGAATTTGGATGCCGGGTCAACACCTTGAACTCTATGTCATGTTCCTCAAAGCGTTCCTGAACAATTTTTGCAGTGTCTCGGGGTTACCATGAAGGGGTGCACTTGTTCTGCAGCGGTGTTTAGGTACTGTAGGTGGTACATGTCAAAGTAACATCCACATGAGTGCTATGCTCCCAGAGCGTCACACTTCCTCCACCAGCTCACCTTCTTCACCACTGGTGCCATCTGTTCCCCAGGTAAGAGACACATACACACCTGACCTCCATATGATGTAAAAGAAAACATGATTCATCAGACCAGACCAGACCAGACCACCTTCTTACGTTCCTTCGTTACGTTCAGACCAGACCACCTGGTCCAGTTCTGATGTTCACGTGCCCATGTGCTCTTTCGGTGGGGTACAGGGGGTCAGCATGGGTTCTCTGACCGGTCTACATCTACACAGCTCCATACACAGCAAGCTGTGATACACCTTTCTTCTATGGGATCGGACCAGACAGGCTAGCCTTCGATGAGCCTTGGGCGCCCATGAACCCTGTCTCCGGTTCACCGGTTGTCCTTCCTTGGACCATTTTTGGTAGACCTGTGAAGCGAAGCGTCCCGGTGCTGTGAATGAGACGCTGCAATCGAAACAAAAGTGTTTAAGAACGAGCGCTTTATTATAAACCTGCACTACCGTCAGAGCGGCTGTGATAGAAAATGAATCAGCACCTTCTGACCAATCGGAACCCAGAGTTCAGCAAGTATTGAATGCATTTTTTCTTTCTGTATTATTAAAACCGAGATTTCAGGACAATTTGAATACAAAGTGCTGACAGGTGCTATTAAACACACACACGCACACACACGCACACTCACACACACTCACACACACTCACGCACTCACACACACACACACACACACACGTACTGTGTGTGAACTGAGAACATAACAGTTTACAAACAGCGCTCATCGAAACTGGGGATAAGTCCCTGCTGCTCGGCAGTTAGAGGAGTGAAGCATCGTTATTGCCTGAGGGTAAATCCAGAGTCAGCAGCTGGGAGACGTCGCTGTCGACACGTCACGTCACACCACGAAACTCAAATTACAGAACAGATTTGTTGTTCTTCTGAAATGCACTTCGAACACTGTGTCGTTTTAGATTTCACTCAGTAAAAGGGTCCAATCTAATTGAAAATGAAAAGCAACCCAGACTCAAACGAAAGGTTGCCCAATAAACACACCTGTCTCTCCCTCCTCTGTTTAGTTTCTGTTTTTCCTGATCTGTTGCCTCTGATCTCTCATAAAGGACATTCATTTTTTTATCTGCGAAAGATCTAACAGAGCGCACAAACCTCTACGAATAAACATGTCCGAAGTCAGGATTATATTTTATACCCGTCACACTTTTCCCATGAGAACAATATACTGTAAACAACATCACCTCCCAATCACATGAGAGGACAAGAACGTCAAATTAGACTTACATTCAAAAGCAAAAGTTTGCACCCCCGGATAACAACATTTTACACAAACTAACTTTATTTACTAAGTTAATTACATGTTTACGACGTGTATTAGTCGATACGGTGACGTGTATTAGTCGATACGGTGACGTGTATTAGTCGATACGGTGACGTGTATTAGCCGATACGGTGACGTGTATTAGTTCATACGGTGACGTGTATTAGTCCATACGGTGACGTGTATTAGTCCATACGGTGACGTGTATTAGTCCATACGGTGACGTGTATTAGCCGATACGGTGACGTGTATTAGCCGATACGGTGACGTGTATTAGTCCATACGGTGACGTGTATTAGGCCGATACGGTGACGTGTATTACCGTTGGCGTGTATTAGTCCATACGGTGACGTGTATTAGTCCACACGGTGACGTGTATTAGTCCGATACGGTGACGTGTATTAGCCGATACGGTGACGTGTATTAGTCCATACGGTGACGTGTATTAGTCCATACGGTGACGTGTATTAGTCCATACGGTGACGTGTATTAGCCGATACGGTGACGTGTATTAGCCGATACGGTGACGTGTATTAGTCCATACGGTGACGTGTATTAGTCCATACGGTGACGTGTATTAGCCGATACGGTGACGTGTATTAGCCGATATGGTGACGTGTATTAGTCCATACGGTGACGTGTATTAGTCCATACGGTGACGTGTATTAGTCCATACGGTGACGTGTATTAGTCCATACGGTGACGTGTATTAGCCGATACGGTGACGTGTATTAGTCCATACGGTGACGTGTATTAGTCCATACGGTGACGTGTATTAGCCGATACGGTGACGTGTATTAGTCCATACGGTGACGTGTATTAGTCCATACGGTGACGTGTATTAGCCGATACGGTGACGTGTATTAGCCGATACGGTGACGTGTATTAGTCCATACGGTGACGTGTATTAGTCCATACGGTGACGTGTATTAGTCCATACGGTGACGTGTATTAGCCGATACGGTGACGTGTATTAGCCGATACGGTGACGTGTATTAGTCCATACGGTGACGTGTATTAGTCCATACGGTGACGTGTATTAGTCCAACGGTGACGTTTTCTGTAAAGAGATGTTCGTGTAACGTTTCTGAAGGCGCCTCAGACGTTGTTGTGGGTTCTTGGTATTTTGTGGATTGTGAAATGTTTACTGTCTTGTATTTCGCCCCACGTATAGGAACTCTTTCAGCAATTTTTCGATCGTCTGAGGCGTGTCACGGTATCGCCGAATTTGATTTAATAATTAAATATCGAATTTGGACGTAATGGTTCATTCTAGGACATTATTATTATTATTATTATTATTATTATTATTATTATTATTATTATTATTATTATTATTATTATTATTATTGGCACTATCAAATACCGTGCACTTAGGGTTGAGTCATGTATATGCAAAGAGGTGGCCAGTTTATCAGGTTTATCTACCATATAGTTTGTGAGTGTGTGTGTGTGTGAGAGTGTGTGTATGTATGTGTGTGTGAGTGTGTGGTGTGTGTGTGTGTGTGTGTGTGTGTGTGTGTGTATGTGTGTGTGTAGTGTTGTGTGTGTGTGTGTGTGTGTGTGTGTGTGTGTGTGTGTGTGAGTGTGTGTGTGTGTGTGTGTGTGTGTGTGTGTGTGTGTGTGGAACCTAATAATAATGCTTAAAAAATAATGCTTATTTATTATGTTGTTTACACAAGTGTGTTAAACAATGATGTCTGTGGCCGGTGATGAGTGCATGAAGTGTGTGTGTGTGTGTGTGAGAGAGAGAGAGAGACAGAGAGAGAGAGAGACAGAGAGACACAGATAGAGACAGAGAGAGACAGAGAGAGAGAGAGAGTGAGAGAGATTGATGGGATGAGTGACACACACCAGTTTCCTCTTGCCAGGCTTGATGAAGGATGACATCAGTGAAACTCGGAGAGTCTGAAACTGGCACGGATCCAGAGAAAGCACTGCACTGTTTAGCTTCAGTCCTGGGAAAGGAGGCGAACAAAGAGGTGAGTAACCGTCCCTCAAACCACAAAGCAAGAGGAACACCTCACAGCTCCTGGGAACCTGAACCTGTCAGGCCTGGTCCCTGTTGCGCAATCTGTATAGGACAGGTGTGTGTGTGAGTGAGCGAGCGAGAGAGAGAGAGAGAGAGAGAGAATATCTGTACACCAGATCTTCTTAACCTTTAATAAAACTGACTTTAATCACTGTGTGAATGTAGACTGGTTTTATTGGTGTCGGTTTTTATAAAGCTCAGCTCTGCGTCTGAGTCATGTGACTCTGCCCCGATAACCAGAACTACTTACATCAGACAATAGCCTTTCATATAAACTAGTTAAACATATCTGAATAGGTCACGCTCTCTCTTTCTCTCTCTCTCTCTCTGTGTGTGTGTGTGTGTGTGTGTGTGTTCTCTTTACACACTACTCTGTACCAGGAAGTATCTGCATGGAGAAAAAAAAAATAAAGAAAAAGCGGTCCAGCGAGAAAGATTCACACGTAATGCGATACTGCTGCGGCGTGATGCAACGCCGTGCGAGTGATCGTTGTGCAAGCAGTTAGGTTTCTGTTCGATGTTGCATGCCTTGTACATCCGGGGAAAACGCCGCAGAGACCACCTGTCACTCGACGCAGCTCATAATTCAACCTCTTCCCCGTGGCACGAGCTGAACTCGGATGACTGCTACGATAGAACTCCCAGTCGTCACCTGTCCCAGCTTCCGTGTCCGGCGGGGCCTCTCGGGCGGACGTGGGGTGGATCCGGACGTGGTCTCCCCCCGCGGTACCGCGTGTCCCGAGATGCCGTTCCTCTCGCCGTTCTCCCGCCAACACGCCGTTTCCACTGACGACAGCTCCGGCTGTACCGTATTCCGAATCCCAGGTTTTTATATTAACGACACGTTAAGGCGTAGACGGTACGTCCTTGTTGCTATAGTAACAACGTACACGGAGATCGAACGGCAGACGCGTGCTGAAAATACACGATTTTTTTTTCTACGACGAGAACTGTGTAAAGGTTGGACGAAGGAGACGTTTTACGGAAGGAGTCTCCAGTGCCAGAGGTTTAGGGCTGCTATAGTGTAAGCGCGGACAGGGACGGACTTGTCGCGTGGACGGATAGAGTACGGCATTCTGCTGGTTAATAAATAGGAGCTGCGGTCAGTCGTCAGTTTAAGAGGAATTATCGTTAACGGAGAGTGACACGCCGAGATCACGGAATAATCCACTTGGAGGACGGGAACAGCTTCCGACCAATCAGGGTCGAGAATACGAAGCAGAGTCGTGGTACAAAATGGCGCTCAGATAACGAATGTAATATACAGGAGTATAGTTCGCGGGGGTGGTTGGGGGTATTCGAATAAAGAATTTGAATAATACAGAAACGTGAGTCAGACGTGCAGATCGCGTGAAAGGACCACAGTGCCAGGTGGTGTGATTTTGACTTCATTTTATTAGAACATCTCACAAAACACCGTTAAGACGTCCAGAGCAAGAAAAAAGAAAACAAACAAACAAACTGACAAATAAATGGATGAATCAACCAGTAAAAGCCAGAATGTCATGCGTATATATATATATATATATATATATATATATATATATATATATATATATATATATATATGTGTGTGTGTGTGTGTGTGTGTGTGTGTGTGTGTGTGTGTGTGTGTGTGTGTGGTGAGTGAAAATAAGAAGTCCTTCTTGCCTAGGGCATTAAGTTCGACTGTCTAGAACAAACAGCATTATATAAAAGTGTCTTCCACGAGAAGCATAAACTTTAGTGTTTTAGCCAAAAAAAAAAAAAAAAAGCACACACACACACACACACACATACACACACACACCTCGAGCTAACAAATCAATACAGAGATAAAGAGTGTGAGCAACGTAAACAAACTAGAGATCCAAAACAAGACACCTGTGTGTGTGTGTGTGTGTGTGTGTGTGTGTGTGTGTGTGGGTTTGGTGTTAATGGTTAACTGCATACACATCAACAGGACGTGAATTCCCCCTGATTGAGTCTTGAGACTGGAGAAGATCTCGCCCACTGGCCTGAGACGAATTTGCAGCACAATGGCCAGGCTCGGCCGGACAGACTCGACCCCGCCCCCGCCGGGTCGCCTCTTAATTGTTCAAAAGGAGCCGTCAGGAACACGGGTCACGCCGCGGCTCGCATATGAAAAGTCCCCATCTGACAACGTCGCGCCGAGCACAAAGAGCCGGCCACGGTGTCGGACCCTCTCAGCTCCTCGCACCGTGCTGCAGGCTTTCCCGCTCGCACATCATGCAAACCCTCATCGTCTACACACTGAACGTGGTGTGCAGTTCTTTATCGTCGGTAAAGTTCAGGGCGCAGCTCGCTCGGAAATATTCTCGTCGGTGTTTTTACGAGGTGAGGTGGCGTTTTCTTTAAGGAGATGTCTACGTGATATATACGGAAGGAGTCTCCAGTGTCAGTGCTTTGGAACGCTCGTCTTCAGGAGACTTCATTTCGGGGTTTCGGTTTCTCGCCGAAAGGCCGAGGGAACGTTAGCGAGAACTCGTTCGGCAGACGTTCCGGTAACCTGACGCGGATACCGCGTCTGGTCCGTTCGGCAGACCGCCGGGGTTGAATGAAAGACGGACGAGTCACCACCTTGACACGAATTTGTCCGCGCGTACGCGCTCTCGTCTCACGTCCGTCTCGTCATGACGTAACGATTTCCGGCGCATGTGAAATGTTCTGCAATCCAAAACGTTGAGATCATGACGCACACACACACACACACACACACAAACCGTCCGGGGTAATAAATAATAAATTACACAACAGTGCATGGGGTTTGACCCACAGGATCAGATGAAGCAGAAGAATTTTTTCCAGCTGCATTTGGAAAAAGCTTTCGCGCGCCTGTCCGAAAGTCTCATCTTCTTGGCTTTCCTGGCCTTGTGTTTGATGGCTGCGAAAATAGCGGCGTCAAAAGCCTCCTTCAAGTTCTTCTGCGTCAGAGCCGAGCACTCCACGTACTCCGTAGCGCGGATCTTCTCGGCCAGGCCCCGAGCCCGAGACCCGAGCACGGGCTTCACCTTGTACCGGTCCAGGTCGATCAGAACGTTGACGTCCAGCAGGAGGTCCGACTGAGTCCCGACCAGGATGATGGGAGACGTCGGGTTGCACGAGCGGATCTCGGGGATCCATTTCTTCGTGATGTTTTGGAAGGACGTCGGGTTGACGACGCTGAAGCACAGCAGGAAGACGTCCGTGTGGGCGTAGGACAGGGAGCGGAAGCTGTCGAACTCCTCCTGAAACAGGCAAGACGCAGAGATCAGAACTCCACGCGTTCTTTTACACGTTACAAGCACAGATCATACTCATCGGGCGCGTTTTTGACCTTCGTAGCTGACGTGTCTCTCGGTGAGAGGTGTTTTCTGACGGGGATCAAACTACACAGAACGTAGTCCCTCGCTGAGAGACACGGCGCGGAGGAATGTGAAGGAAACAAACGAAACGGTTCCTGAGTGACACTGCGCCACACATTCACGTGATCAGACGACTCTTCGGATTCCGCCATTCAGCAGAATGACATCGTTAAGGAGCGACCGAACGCACGTGAAACCTTCCAAACGTTTGCAATTCATTCCCAATCTGATTTTTTCAATTATCTGTTTTTAAATTCCAGATTATTTTGATTATTCTACCTGCTATATTTCATCTTTTTCTTTTATTTTTACTATTTTAAAACTTTTATAATTTAATACTGTATGTTACATACAGTATTACATAATAAAAGACAATAATACATTTTTCTTTTTTTCTTTTTCTTTAAATCCTTATTAATAGTGTGTATATATATATATATATATATTATTATTATTTTTAATTTTTTTTTTCCCATCCGGATAAAATGAAGGGTAAAATATTTATAAAAATATAGAAATACAGTGTAAACATCGCAGGTGGCACAAGTCGTCACATCAAGCTATGTTACGTGCTTTTAACAAGTATTTTAAGAAATAAACATGTAAATACTGTGTTTGTTTGTTTTTCTTTCTCGGCGGAGGATACATTTTAGTATACGCGTTTAAAAAAATAGAAAAATTAATCAAACAAAACGGTGTCTATACAGGCTTCTCTGATGGATTAGATAAGCGATGAAATGTTTCTTAAATATATAAAGACATGGCAGTACACATGGACTGTTGGCTTTTACTTGATATTATCAATATAATGCAGACTATAGAGTCTGGAATACATCTGCCATGGTGTAGAAATAATCGTGCATGCTAGTTTGGGTTTAAAGTTCTAAACTCGGTTAATGATCTACGAGTTCCTGAGGACCAAAGTGATCTTTCCCTAACCCAGGATCTTACAGGGTTCTTACCTGTCCAGCTGTGTCCACCAGTTGGATCCGGACAGGTGCTCCATCAACCTGGACTTGTCCTAAAGAAGAAGAAGAAGAAGAAGAAGAAGAAGAAGAAGAAGAAGAAGAAGAAGAAGAAGAAGAAGATGATGATGATGATGATGAAGAAAAGTAAGTATCTGAAAGAGTGTAGTTGATGTCTATGACGTAAGCAGGGTGTTGCAGAAGAAAATGAGGGTTTTTTTGTTTTACCTGAAAACACATCGAAAGCGGTCTGTTTGTAGTCAGTGGGGTATCCGTTGTTGGTGTAGCTGATGATCATGCTGGTTTTACCCACAGCTCCATCTCCCACCAGCATGCAGCTGATCACCGGCTCCGGGTCCGGCTCCGGGTCCGACTCCGGCGCGTGCTCGTGCTCGTGCCCCTGCTCCAGACACACCGGCGGAACTCGCGCCTCTTGGTAGAAATAATCCATTTGGGGTGGCATGTCCAACACCGGAAGTCTGAAAAATCCGTCCTGGAGGACCAGTGAAGCTCTGAAAGTGTTGAGTAAAGTGATGAGTGTCACCTCATTCCTCCCAGACTCTCACACACGGACTGAGCACACACACGCGTGAGTTCCCTGTCTACCCAGGGGCTCATTTGCATAGCCACGCCCACAAGCCTCGATTTCATAGCCGCATTGACTTTTTGCTTTTGTTTTCACTTATTTTTTTTGTTCTTTATATTTGTTTTTTGCATAATCGCCTGCTTACTGTTGTCTTTTCTTTCGTTTTCTACCAGTTGAGTCACAGAGGCATTAAATCTTCATCTGTTTTGAATAATAATAATAAAAAAGTATATTATTTATAATGATTTGTGAAAGCCTCCTTTATATATTAACATAATGTATGCATATACATATTCTCAGTCAAATTTATTTCATAATTTTGTTTTTATTTCATATTATTGCATATTACTCTATATTACACGTTTACATTTTATTTATTTATTTACTTTTTAACGTCCTTAAACGGTAGTTTATTTGTAAGCAAACATAACTTTAGGGAAATATGTGACAAAACGTTAGTGTTAAAGTATGTATACAAAATAAGAATGGATTTAAAGACAGCAAATCTCCTGGGGAAATTTAAGACCTCTCTGAAAAAAAATGCTGTCATTAAAAATAAATAAATAAATAAATAAATAAATAAATAAATAAATAAATATATATATATATATATATATATATATATATATATATATATATATATATTTATGCTAATATATATATATATATATATATATATTTATATATATATATATATATATATATATATATATATATATATATATATATATATATGTATATATACATATATTTTTTTTTGTTAAACATTAAACTTGCTTTCTTTTTGACAAACAAAATATACAGTAAAGTGTTCCAGTGATAATATCTCAATAATATTTTATTCATTAAGTTGTATTCTCATTAGTGTAAAAACGCGGGTCTTCTGTGGATAAACAGCTGTTTTGTATTTTATCTCATAATAATAAAGTTTCATTTAGCTGTGTAAATTCAACTAGAAAATACAGTAGTGATGAAATTATTATTTAGTTGTATTAATATGACTAAACGGCGACATCTTTTGGACGGTTACAAAACTGCACCGGCTACAACCAATCACATGATTTGTGATCACGTGATCAGAGGGCACCTCGCATGACACCCAGGCTCTCTTTCTGATTTTAGGGCGCGTTTGTGTTAATAATAGTCTTATTTTGCGTGTTGTTTCTATTTCCTCTGTTTTATAAGGCTTTAAAGTCTTCACTGACTGTTGCTGACAGGGTCTGAAAGGTCCATAGCTGTGTGGTTACTGTTATTTAGCTCGGTGTTAGTAAGCCTAGCCTAGCTGTGGACGTGAACAGCGGACATGCAGACGGGGATTAGTTCATTTTAGATCATTCTTTAAATCAGCATTAAAGATAAAATGGCGACTATTCTGGATGATTATGAAGACTCTCAGATGATCAGACACCCGGTTCAGTCCGGACGCATTCCCGCGGCCAGCATGATAGGGATAACCCACTCAGGTAGAGTCACTACACAACACAACACAACACTACATTACACGACACTACATTACATTACATTACACTACACTACACTACACTACACTACATTACACTACATTACACTACACTGCACTACACTACATTACATTACATTACACTACACTACATTACACTACATTACACTACACTACATTACACTACATTACACTACACTACACTACACTACATTACATTACATTACACTACACAACACTACGTTACACTACCTACATTACACTACACTACACTACATTACACTACATTACAACTACATTACACTACACTTACATTTACACTACATTACACTACACTACATTACATTACACTATACTACATTACACTACACTTACATTACACTACTACATTTACATTACACTACACTACATTACATTACATACACTACATTACACTACATTACATTACTACTTACATTACACTACATTACACTACATTACATCTACACTACATTTACTACATTAACATTACATTACACTACATTATTACACTACACTACATTACATTACACTACACTACATTACATTACATTACACTACACTACATTACACTACATTTACACTACATTACATTCTTACACTAACTACATTGCTAACACTACATTACATTACACTACATTACACTACACTTACACTACACATTACATTACACTACACTAATACATTACATTTACTTACACTTACACTACACTACATTCACTACATTACACTACACTACATTGCTACATTACATACATTACATTACACTACACATTACATTACACTACACTACATTACATTTAACCATTACACTAGCACATTACATACACTACATTACACTACACGCACTACATTACATTACACTACACTACATTACACTACACTACACTACACTACATTGACACTACATTACATTACTACACTACACTACACTACATTACATTATACTACACTACATTTACACTACACTACATTACATTATATTACACTACACTACACTACACTACATTAACTACACTACATTACACTACACTACATTAACTACATTTACACTACACACATTACATTACTACACTACACTACATTACATTTACACTACACTACACTACACTACATTACATTTACTACATACACTACACTACATTACACTACTACATTACATTACACTACATTACATTACACAACACTACATTACACTACACTACATTACATTTACATTTACAACTACATAATTACATTAACACTACATTACACTACACTACATTACACTACATTACACTACACTACATACACATTACATTTACGACACTACATTACATTACACAACACTAATACATTACACTACACTACATTACTACATTACACTACACTACACTACACTACATTACATTACACTACATTACACTACATTTAACTACACTACATTACACTACATTACACTACATTTACTACATACATACATTACACTACACTACTACATTACATTACAACTACCTACCATACTACATTAACATTACATTACACTACATTACACTACACATTACACTACACTACATTTACATTACACTACACTACACTACATTACATTACACTACATTACATTACACTTACACTACATTACATTACACTACACATACATTACATTACTACACTACATTACTACACTACATTACACTACATTACACTAACTACATTACACTACATTACACTACATTACATTACACTCATACACTACATTACACTACATTACATTACACTACACTTACATTGCTACACTACATTACATTACACTACTTTTTACATTACACACTATTACACTACACTACATTATACTACATTACACTACACTTAATTACACTACATTACGACATTACGACACTACATTTACATTACTACACTACTACTACACCATTACACTACATTTACACTACATTACATTACACTACATTACACTACACTTACATTACACCATTTACACTACCTACATTACACTACATTTACATTACACTACACTGCATTACATTACTACTACACTACATTACACTACATTACATTTACACTACACTACATTACATTTACATTACACTACACTACACTACATTACATTACACTACACACTACACATTACACTACACTACATTAACTACATTTACACTACACTACATTACATTACACTACATTACATTATATTACTACACTACACTACATTATACACTACATTACACTACACTACATTACACTACATTACATTTACACTACACTACATTACATTACACTACATTACACTACACTACATTACATTACACTACATTACACTACATTACATTACACCATTACACACACTACATTACACTACACTACATATTACATTACTACATTACATTTACACAACACTACATTTACACACACTACACTACATTAAACACATACACTACACTACATTACATTACACTACACTACATTACATTACATTACATTACACTACATTACACTACATTACATTACATTACACGACACTACATTACATTACATTACACTACACTACATTACACTACACTACATTACACTACATTACACTACACTACATTACACTACACTACATTACACTACATTACACTACATTACATTACATTACATTACACTACATTACACTACACTACATTACACTACATTACATTACACTACACTACACTACATTACACTACACTACATTACACTACACTACATTACATTACACAACACTACACTACATTACACTACATTACACTACACTACATTACACTACACTACACTACACTACATTACATTACACTACACGACACTACATTACATTACATTACACTACACTACATTACATTACACTACATTACACTACAGGACACTACATTACATTACATTACACTACACTACACTACACTACACTACATTACATTACACAACACTACACTACATTACATTACACTACACTACACTACATTACACTACACTACATTACACTACAGTACACTACACTACATTACATTACACTACACTACACTACATTACACTATATTACACTACATTACACTACATTACATTACATTACACTACACTACATTACACTACACTACATTACACTACAGTACACTACATTACATTAAATTACACTACACTACATTACACTACACTACGTTACACTACATTACACTACATTACATTACACTACACTACACAACACTAATCGGCATTGTTGCGGTGGTGGTGGTTGGGGCGTTACTAAACGTTGTCGGACATGGTTGTCGGGCTTCTTTGGTTGGCGGGTCGTTGGTCGGACAATCGTTGGGGCGATCTTGATTGGACAGTATGGTCGGGGGGGGCGTTGGGGGGGTAGGGGTTGATGGGACAGTAGTGGTGTGGCGGTGGACGAGGTGGTGGTTGTGGTGGCTGGGGTTGCTTGGTCGGGACAGTAGTTGGTCGGGGCGGTCATTGATTGGGACAGTAGTTGGTCGGTGGTCGTTGTTGGTCGTTAATTGGACAGTAGTTGGTCGGGCGGTCATTGGTGGGACGTAGTTGGTGGCGGTCGTTATTGGGACAGTAGTTGGTCGGGCGGTCATTGGTCGGGACTGTAGTTGGTCGGGTGGTCGTTGATGGTGTGGTTGGTCAGGTTGGGGTGGTTGGTCGGCGGTAGTTGCGATGGTTAGTGTGTGCGGGTGTTAGGTAGTTGGTCGGGTGGTTGGTGGGACAGTAGTTGGTCGGCGGTCTTGGTGGGACGTAGTTGTGGGGTGGCGGGACGGTAGTTGGTCAGGGGTGGTTGGTGGTGGTGCGGGACGGTAGTTGGTCAGGCGGTCGTTTTGGGCGGTCGTTGATTGGGACAGTAGTTGGTCGGGGTGGTCGTTGATTGGGACAGTAGTTGGTCGGGGCGGTCGTTGGTCGGGACAGTAGTTGGTCGGGGCGGTCGTTGATCGGGACAGTAGTTGGTCGGGGCGGTCTTTGATCGGGACGGTAGTTGGTCGGGGCGGTCGTTGGTCGGTCTGTGGGACAGTAGTTGGTCGGGTGGTGGTGTTGGGACAGTAGTTGGTGCGGGTTGGTTGGGACAGTAGTTGTGGGGCGGTCGTCGGGACAGTAGTTGGTCAGGGCGGTCTTTGGTCGGGGCGGTCGTTGATTGGGACAGTAGTTGGTCCCAATACGATCATTTCCCCTTCTTACATTGGTAGTTGGTCGGTGGGTTGATTGGGACAGTAGTTGGTCGGGGCGGTCGTTGGTGGCGGTCGTTGCGGGTGGTATTGTGGTGGACAGTAGTTGGTCGGGACAGTAGTTGTGGGTGGTGTTGGTGGGGTTAGTTGGTGGGGTTGGTTGGTCGGGTAGTGTTGGGCGGTGGTGGGGGTCTGGTGGGTGGGGGCGGTGGGTCGGCGGTCGTTGGTGGGACGGTCGTTGTCGGCGGTCGTTGGTGGCGGTCGTTGGTCGGGGCGGTCGTTGGTCGGGGCGGTCGTTGGTCGGGCGGTCGTTGGTTGGGGCGGTCGTTGGTTGGGACAGTAGTTGGTCGGCGGTCGTTAGTTCGGACAGTGTTGTCGGGGCGTCGTTGGTTGGGACAGTTGGTTGGGTGGGTTGATTGGACAGTAGTTGGGGGTGGTTGTTTGGACGTCGTGTTGGGGGTGGTTGGTTGGGACAGTATTTGTGGGTGGTGGTTGATTGGGACAGTTGGTCGGGGCGGTCGTTGGTTGGGACGGTAGTTGGTCGGGGCGGTCGTTGATTGGGACAGTAGTTGGTCGGGGCGGTCGTTGGTTGGGACAGTAGTTGGTCGGGGCGGTCGTTGATTGGGAGAAGTAGTTGGTCGGGGCGGTCGTTGATTGGGAGTAGTTGGTCGGGGCGGTCGTTGGTTGGGACCGTAGTTGGTCGGGGCAGTCGTTGGTTGGGATGGGTTGTTGATCAGGGCGGTTGTTGATCGTTGATCAGGACAGTGTGAACTGGAACGAAGTGGGTAGGAATAAGCAGCCCTTTTGTCTCCCTGTGACTGATTAATGGAGTACAATCTTCACACCTCTTAATGATCTCTCTGATGTGGTGAATGTGTGTTAAATCCCTGTCTGTTTTTGTAGCAAACTAAAAGATCTATATGTGTATGTCTGTTTAAATGGCTCATAAACCGTACACACAGAAATCTTGTTCTTCATGTGTTTATTTGTGTGCAGTCATGTTCTCGATTGAATTATTTCACACTCACCTGGACGTGGATTGTTTTGTGTAAAAACGCTGTCAGAAGAATCCAGCATAGGGGTCTATACCATATACAGTATATACACAAGACATTCACGCCACACAATATCCACATGTTGAGCATTAAGCTTTTTATTTACTTCTTCTTCATTATTATTAATAACATTATTACTATTCGAGATTTAATATATATGTTCACGATATATATCTGTTTACAAATGCAGATGTGTAGTAATTATCACAGCTGTGGATTATATCATTTACATATAAAACTGTTCGAATAAACGCTTCTAATCCTTAATGTAGATTAATCTCTCACACTCACTCTCTCACATCCCCTATCTCTCTCTCACTCACTCTCTCTCTCTCACTCACTCTCAGTCACTCTCTCACATCCCCTATCTCTCTCTCACTCACTCTCTCACATCCCCTATCTCTCTCTCACTCACTCTCTCACATCCCCTATCTCTCTCTCACTCACTCTCACATCCCCTATCTCTCTCTCTCTCTCTCTCTCTCTCTCACTCACTCTCAGTCACTCTCTCACATCCCCTATCTCTCTCTCACTCACTCTCTCACATCCCCTATCTCTCTCTCTACTCACTCTCTCACATCCCCTATCTCTCTCTACTTACTCTCACATCCCCTATCTCTCTCTCTCTCTCTCTCTCACTCACTCTCAGTCACTCTCTCACATCCCCTATCTCTCTCTACCTACTCTCTCACATCCCCTATCTCTCTCTACTCCACTCTCTCACATCCCTATCTCTCTCTCTACACTCACCTCCATCCTTATCTCTCTCTACATCTCTATCTCTCTCTCACTCACACTCTCAGTCACTCTCTCACATCCCTATCTCTCTACTCTCACTCCTTACATCCCCATTCTCTCTCTCACTCCCTCTCTCACATCCCTCTATCTCTCTCTCCTCACTCACTCTCACATCCCTATCTCTCTCTCTCTCTCTCACTCACTTTCTCTCTCTCAGTCACTCTCTCACATCCCCTATCTCTCTCACTCACTCTCTCACATCCCCTATCTCTCTCTACCTACTCTCTCACATCCCCTATCTCTCTCTACACTCATCTCTCTCACATCCCCTATCTCTCTCTCTCTCTCTCTCTCTCACTCACTCAGTCACTCTCCCCACATCCCCTATCTCTCTCTAACTACTCTCTTACATCCTCTCTATCTCTCTCACTCACTCTCTTCACATCCCTCTATCTCTCTCACACTTCACTCTCTCACATCCTCTATCTCTCTCTCACTCTCTCACTCTTACATCCCCTATCTCTCTTCTCTCTCACACTTCACTTCTCACATCCCTATCTCTCTCTCTACACTTACTCCCTCACATCCCCTATCTCTCTCTCTACACTTCACTCCCTCACATCCCTATCTCTCTCTCTACACTCACTCTTACATCCCCTATCTCTCTCTCACACTCACTCTCTCACATCCCCTATCTCTCTCTCTCACTCTCTCTCTCACATCCCCTATCTCTCTCTCTCACTCACTCTCTCACATCCCCTATCTCTCTCTCTCTCTCATTCACTCTCACTCACTTTCTCACATCCCCTCTCTCTCTCTCACTCACTCTCTCACATCCCCTATCTCTCTCTCTCTCTCACTCACTCTCACTCACTCTCTCACATCCCCTATCTCTCTCTCACACTCACTCTCTCACATCCCATATCTCTCTCTCACACACACTCTCTCACATCCCCTATCTCTCTCTCACACTCACTTTCTCACATCCCCTATCTCTCTCTCTCTCTCACTCACTCTCTGACATCACCTATCTCTCTCACTCTCTCTCACATCACCTTTCTCTCTCACACACACACTCACTCTCACTCGCTTTCTCTCTCTCACACTCTCACTCACTCTCTCACATCCCCTATCTCTCTCTCACACACTCACTCTCACTCGCTTTCTCTCTCACACACACACTCTCACTCACTCTCTTTTGCTCTCTCACTCTCACACACTCTCTTTTTCTCTCACTCACTCTCTCACACACACTCTCACTCGCTTTTGCTCTCTCACTCGCTTTCTCTCTGTCACACACACTCTCTTTCTCTCACGTCTCTCACTCTCTTTTGCTGTCTCACTCACTCTCTCTCTCACACACTCTCTCACTCTCTTTCCCTCTCTCACTCGCTTTCTCTATTTCTCACTTTCACATTCTCTCTCACTCTCACACTCTTTCTTTCTCTTTCTTACTCTCACTCACACTTTCACACTCTCACTCTCAACCTCTCACACACTCACTCTCACGCACTCTTTCTTTCTCTCACTCTCACTCACTCTCTCACACACTCTCTCTCACCCACTCGCTCACTCTCTCTCTCTCTCACACTCTCTCTCTCACTCTTTCTCTCAATCCACTCTCTCTTTCTCTCATGCGCTCTCATTCGCTTTCTCTCTCTCACACACACTCTCTCTTTCTCTTACGCTCTCTCACTCTCTCTCTCTCTTTGTCTCTCTCACACACACGTACTCTCTCTAGTTAATTTGTTTGTACTGAAAACAGATCAGAAACCGGATCCGCCGTATGACATCACCGTTAACGTTCAGACCTTTAGTTCTCCTTTCCTCTCGTGTCCTGCAGGATTCGTGAACATCAGGCTCGAGGAAGAAAAGCCGATCTTCAACAAGCAGCGGATCGACTTCTCGCCGCCCGAAAAGATCAACCACTTCTGCGTGTGCAACAACCAGCTGTGCATGAGTCTCGGGAAGGACACTCTGTTGAGGTAACGCAGCGTATTTCCATTTCAATACAGGCGCGTTACGTACAATCTGATCAAGCTGTGATGTTCGGGTTAGCCGTCGGATCAGAGCCGATCGGTCCCTCGTAAGAACCGTTAAACGTTCTCATTCGAAAGCGAAAAGTTATGCAAATGACGCCGGTGTTTTTATCGTAGGATCGATCTGGGGAAACCGGATCAGCTGAACCAGATCGAGCTGGGAAGGAAGGACGACGGGAAAGTACACAAACTCTTCCTGGATCCCACAGGTAATTATTCCTCCGGGAATTCTTCTGTGATTCATATTCCTGAAATCCATGTGATTCCCCGTTTCCTTCCTTTACCCCTTCATGCGTTCCGTTCAGCAGGATTGACTTCGTCGTGTCCGATTTAGAATAACGGCAGGATTTGCTCGGTTCATACATGCGTTTATTCATTTCACAGAGATTATCCAGATTAATCGGCGTATCTGATAAACTGAAGTTATTTGCATATTTTGCATATTCTGCTACAATAGTTTTAGAGCACCGATAAAAATAGTGTGTAAAAAGTTTTATAATACGCTTCCATTTGTTGTTGCCATTTCACCGTTATTCGGTACCCAGTACAAATCCAAGGCCTTTCTTGTGTTTCAGGATCTCACTTGGTGATCAGTCTGACCACGAGCGAGTGCGTCTACTTGAACAGAAACACCCAGAAGGTTCGCAGCCTCTCTAGGTGGAGGGGCCACTTGATAGAGAGCGTGGGCTGGAACAAGATTTTAGGCAACGAGACAAACACTGGCCCGATTCTTGTCGGAACCGGCCAGGGCATCATCTTCGAGGCAGAAATCTCCGCTTCCGAGGGTTCTCTTTTCAACACCAACCCAGACCAGTACTTCAGGCAGGTTCATTCCTTGGAAGAGGACGGAAAGCCGGCGCCGGTCTGCTGCCTGGAGGTGGAACGTGGGATAGAGTCGAAGTACTTCATTATAGCCACCACACGCAAACGCCTCTTTCAGTTCGTCGGCAAGTTAGCCGAGGGTTCCGAGCAGCAAGGCTTCAGCTCAATCTTTGCGCAGAATCAGGATCCTTCACCCAGCTTTCAGGAGTTCCCTGTTAACATGGGCTACAGCGAGATCGGCTTCTACACCTCCAAGCTCCGTTCAAGCCCTAACTCCTTCGCCTGGATGATGGGAAACGGGGTTTTTTACGGCCGCTTGGACTACTCGCGGCCCGACTCTCTTCTCAGCGACGTCCAGGTTTGGGAATACACACCGGATATCGACTTCGACTATAACAAGCCGATCTCCATCGTACTCACCCAGTTTCATTTCCTTCTCCTGCTCCCCGATCGCGTCAAGGCCATCTGCACCTTGAACGGACAAGTCGTCTACGAAGACGTCTTCCCGGATAAGTTCGGCCCCCTCAGAAAGATGATCAAAGACCCCGTCGGCGGACTGGTGTGGATCTACACCGAGAAAGCCGTCTTCCGGTACCACATCCAGAGGGAATCTAGAGACGTCTGGCGGATGTACATGAGCATGAAGAAGTTTGACCTGGCCAAAGAGTACTGCAAGGATCGACCGGAGTGCACGGATATGGTGCTTGCCAAGGAAGCGGAGCACTGGTTCCAGAGCAAACACTATCTGGAGAGCGCCAAGTGCTACGCCCTGACGCAGAACTACTTCGAAGAGATTGCGTTGAAGTTCATCGAAGCCAAGCAGGAGGAGGCTCTGAAGGAGTTCCTGTTACGAAAACTGGACAACCTCAAAGCCAAAGAGAAGACCCAGATCACGCTGCTCCTCACCTGGTTGACCGAGTTGTACCTGAACCGCCTCGGACAACTGGAGGCGGACAGCCAGAAGAGGGCGGAGTTTGAGGAAACGCGTGAGAAATTCCGACACTTCCTGTGTACCAACAAGCACAAGGAGTGCTTCTACAACAACCGGAGCACCATCTACGATCTCTTGGCGAGCCACGGCAACGTCGACGACATGGTCTATTTCTCCGTCATTATGCAGGACTACGAGAGGGTCATCTCTCACCACTGCCAGCACGACGACTACGCCGCCGCACTCGACGTCCTCTCCAAACACTGCGACGAAAAGCTGTTCTACAAGTTCTCCCCGGTTCTCATGCAGCACATTCCCAAGAAAGTCGTGGACGCCTGGATCCAAATGGGCAACCGGCTCGATCCCAAGCAGCTGATCCCGGCGCTGGTGAACTACAGTCAGATCGGCAGCACTCAGCAGATCGACGAGACCATCCGGTACATGGAGTTCTGCGTGCACGAGCTCAGCGTGAAGGAAGAAGCCATACACAATTATCTGCTGTCGCTCTACGCCAAGTACAAGCCGGATTCGTTGCTGTGGTACCTCGAGCAGGCGGGAACGCACGCCTCGGAGATCCACTACGACCTGAAATACGCCTTGCGCCTCTGCGCCGAGCACGGCTATCACCAAGCCTGCGTGTTGGTCTACAGGATAATGGAGCTGTACGAAGAAGCCGTGGATTTAGCTTTGCAGGTGAGATGTAGCACGGATAGAAAATCTTTCGACCCGCAGCGTAACCACGGAAGGAGAAAAGTCACGAGTAGGCCCGTCACGATTGCTCCTTCTGTCGGACGATATATCGTCCCAGAAATAATTGCGATAAACGATATTATTGTCATTTTAAGGCCACTGATATCATGACAATATGACAGAATAATAATATGTAACATGTAATACGATACTGCGAGTTCTTTACGCTTTAGTTCTTCATCGTGCGTGTCTTAGTGCGTTGTTATAGAAACCGCGTGTTCGCGACGTGACTGAACCGCTCTACCCTAGCGCCGTACTGAAGTCCCGCTTCACTCGTGCGTTGGCGAGTTGTAATATCGTGTTTATGTCGTGTGTAAAGATCTGATTGATCTCGTGCGTGTGTGTGTGTGTGTGTGTGTGTGAGATCAGGTGGATGTCGATCTGGCCAAGTCGTGCGCGGACCTCCCCGAGGACGACGAGGAGCTGAGGAAGAAGCTGTGGCTGAAAATCGCCCGTCACGTGGTTCAGGAGGAGAAGGACGTGAAGAAGGCGATGAACTGTCTGTCCAGCTGCAACCTGCTGAAGATCGAGGACATCTTGCCTTTCTTCCCGGACTTCGTCACTATCGACCACTTCAAGGAGGCCATCTGCCTCTCGCTGGAGGAGTACAACCAGCACATCGAGGAGCTCAAGCAGGAGATGGAGGAGGCCACGGAGAGCGCCAGGCGCATCCGCCAGGACATCCAGGAGATGAGGAACAAGTACGGCGTGGTGGAGTCTCAGGAGAAGTGCGCCACCTGCGACTTCCCCTTACTCAACCGACCCTTCTACCTCTTCCTGTGCGGACACATGTTCCATTACGACTGCCTCTTCCAGGAGGTCACGCCTCACCTCTCGGCGTACAAGCAGAGCAAGCTGGAGGAACTGCAGAAGAAGCTCGCCGCTGCCACGCAGACCACCAAGTCTCGCCACAGACCCAAAGACGAGGACGCGGTGAGCCTGGGGAAAGGCCAGGGCAGCCGAGAGCAGATCAAATCGGACATCGACGACATCGTGGCGTCCGAGTGCGCCTACTGCGGCGAGCTGATGATCAAATCCATCGATAAGCCTTTCATCGACCCGCACAGCTTCGAGGAAGAAATGTCCAGCTGGCTCTGAAACTCGTTTCTGTCATATCTTCTGTAAAGTGCACCTGACGACATAGCTGCCCCGTGTGTGTGTGTGTGTGTGTGTGTGTGTGTGTGTGTGGGTGTGTGTGGAGCAGAGCCCTCTGTACACGCATCGACGTTTCAGTTCTTTCAGAATGCCTGTGTGGGTTCCTGAATACTGAGACGTGTAGCATCCAGAGCTTTTAAAGATTTTCAGCTAAATCATAAACTCTAGCAGTGTAACTGTGCCTCTGTGTGTGTGTGTGTGTGTGTGTGTGTGTGTGTGTGTGTGTGTGTGTGTGTGTGTGTGTGTAAATGCTTTAACGTGTATCACATGGCATTACACAAATAAACCCTACAGCATCGTGTTTCTGTCCGAGTCATTTATCATCAGGATCTCTTCCTTCTCCTCCTCCTCATCCTTTTCCTCTTCCTCCTCCTCCTCCTCCTTCCCTTCCTTCTTCTCTTCCTTCTCCTCCTCCTTCCCTTCTCTCCTCCTCCTCCTCCTCTTCCTTCTCCTCCTCCTCCTCCTTCTTCCTTCTCCTCCTCCTCCTCCTCTCCTTTCTCCTCCTCCTCCTTCCTCCTCCTTCATCCTCTTTTTCCTCTTTTCCTCCTCCCCTTCCCTTCCTTTCTCCTCTTTCCTCCTCCTTCCCTTCCTTCTCCTCCTCCTCCTTCTCCTCTTCCCTATCCTTTTTCTCTCTTCCTCCTCCTCCTTCCCTTCCTTCTCCTCCTCCTCCTCCTTCTCTTCCTTCTCCTCCTCCTCCTCTCCCTTCCTTCTTCCTTCCTTTCCCTCCTCCTTCTCCTCCTCTTCTTCCTCCTCCTCTTTCTCTTCTTCCTCCTCTCCTCCCTCCTTCTCCTCCTCCCTTCATCCTTTTTTCCTCTTCTCCTCCTCCTTCCCTCTCCTCTCCCTCCTCCTCCTCCTTCTCCTTTCTTCCTTCTCCCTTTCCTTTCCTCCTCCTCTTTCCTTCCTCCTCCTCCTTCTCCTCCTCCTCATCCTTTTTTCCTCCTCCTCCTCCTTCCTTCCTTCTCTTCTCCTCCTCCCCTTTTCCTTCTCCTCCTCCTCCTTCTCCTCCTTATCCTTTTCCTCTTCCTCCTCCTCCTGCTTCCCTTCCTTCTCCTCTTGCTCCTCCTTCCTTCTCCTCCTCCTCCTCTTGCTCCTCTCTTCTCCTCCTTCTCCTCCTCCTCCCTTCCTTCTTCCTCTTCCTTCTCCTCCTCCTCCCTCCTTCCCCTTCCTTCTCCTCTTCCTTCTCCTCCTCCTCCTTTCTCTTCCTTCTCCTCCTCCTCCTCCTTCCCTTCCTTCTCCTCTTCCTTCTCCTCCTCCTCCTCTTCCTTCTCCTCCTCCTTTTTCTCTTCCTTCTCCTCCTCCTCCTCTCCTCCTCCTCATCCTTTTCCTCTTCCTCCTCCTCCTTCCCTTCCTTCTCCTCTTCTTTCTCCTCCTCCTTCTCTTCCTCCTCCTTTTCTTCCTACTTCTCCTCTTCCTCCTTCATTCTTCCTTTTCTCCTCCTCCTTTTGCCTATTGTTTTTTTTATTATTAGCAATAGTAGTAGCATTTTTAAATAAATAAACCTTAAGATAATTATATTAGTTTTATAATTTATTTATTTATATATATATATATATATATATATATATATATATATATATGTATAACAATTATTAAAAAGTATGACAAATGATAACAAATGCATTATTATTAGTGTTGGTATTAGTAAAATTTTAATCACTGAATTGTATTAGTTCTATATAATTATATAATAGTATAATATGTTTATTAAAAAGTATGACGAATTATAACGTATTACTACTAGTAGTAAAGTAAAAGTATTATATAATAGATAGTAGTAATATATCATATAAATATTATTATTATTATTATTATATACTGATGCTTCGATGTGTTCCTGGCTGAATTATTTAGTTTTGCTATATAAGTTATAAGTATCCGTTAGGTTTTTAAAGACTGTCTGATCATTTGCATATTACACGTTACAGCGACAGAGTCGTCACCACTTCAGACTCATGCAGCCGCCGCCTTATTGTAAGTTACATTCTGTGACATCCTGGTGCGTCCTTTACTGAAATTAGCAAATGGTTCTGCGTTTATTTGTATCGTTTAGCACAGCTCATTTGCTAGCTTCGCCTCGATTAAAGAAATGGCTTTTAAAAAAAAACAAAAAAACAACAACTTGATATTTATAGCGAAGAACGAACGAACTAACGAAGAGAAAATGGTGCGTGCTGCGTGTTTCCACGGGAGCGAAATCTGGCAGTCCACAAACACGACTTTTTACCTAAATAAACACGTACGGACGGAAGGAGCGTTCACGATAATAGTACTGCATGACATCAGACATCGTATCACAGTATATATCATGGAAATGATTATCGAGACATGATGAGTCACTTCTCTGTGTTTTATTTTCCTGGCTCTGTGTGTGTGTGTGTGGGGGGTATTTATAAATATGATGAGTATATTTTCGAGTTTACTTCTATGTGTGGAGTGACGTGATCGTTTAATTTTAAGAGTCATATATATGTATGTGTATATATATGTATACATATGTGTGTGTATGTGTGTATATATATATGTGTGTGTATGTGTATATATGTATTTGTGTACGTATATATATGTGTGTGTGTGTGTGTTGTATGTGTGTATGTGTGTGTGTGTGTGTATTGTGTGTATGTGTGTATATATGTGTGTGTATGTGTGTATGTGTGTGTTTGTGTGTGTTGTGTGTATGTGTGTGTGTGTATGTGTGTGTGTGTGTGTATGTGTGTATGTGTGTGTGTGTGTGTATGTTGTGTTGTGTGTGTGTGTATGTGTGTTGTGTGTATGTGTGTGTGTGTATGTGTGTGTGTATGTGTGTGTGTGTTATATGTGTGTATGTGTATGTGTGTGTATGTATGTGTGTGTGTGTGTGGGGTATATTATTTGTGTGTATGTGTGTGTTGTGTGTGTGTATGGCTGTGTGTGTGTATGTGGTATGTGTGTATGTGTGTGTGTGTGTGTGTGTGTGTGTGCGCATGTATGTATGTATGTATGTATGTATGTATACACTAATAAATGCTAAGAAGTTTATAATTAGTGCACAGATCTCGCGGAATCACGCGATATTTGGAAGCGGTGGCGATGACGTCACACGCACATCCGCGGACTCGTGAGTCCTCCGAGGCGTCACTAGTCGATCGCGGAAACCTCCATCCGTGCTAAAGCGTGGAAATGGGCGCGGGGCCCGCGTCGCGGATGATTCTGTCCGAATAAAAATTACTGCCGCGTGTCACAGAGGAGAGATTTCGCCGCTGCCTAGCGCGCAGAATGGCGTGCGGCCGCGGCGCGTGCTCGGCGGTTGATTGGGCATGCCTGTCCCGTGCTCCGTCCTCGCCATGGCGCCGTTGTCCCTGCTCGCTCGGTTACTGAAAGTGGCCGCCTCTCTGCTGCTGCCGAGTCCACCGCCTCAGTCTCGCTCCTTGTTCACAAGCGCCATTTTGGAGAGCGAGCGGCGCTGTGAGACGGCAGCAGCGGAGACGGAGAGCGAAAACAGGGGGGACACGGGGCGACGAGGTGAGCCTGCGTTTATGAGGGACATGGTGGGGGAGCGTTGGGGGTAAGATGGCCGGGAGGGAGGAAGAGTTAGAGAAGTGGAATCGGGAGAGCAGTGGCCTGGTCCACTCCTTCTCTCTCTCTGAGTGAGTGTGAGGGAGAGAGGGAGAGCCGCGCGGCGGGAGTGACCGACCGAGTGCCCGCGCGTGGATGGGGAAATAAACCCGGGCCTTATAAATACCGAATAAACCGAGTTGGCCGCTTTACATGACTTCCCCGGTGGATGTGGCCTTAAAGACACCGCGCCTGTGAGAAGTATTCCACCAAGCCACCAAACATCCGTTAGCTTACCCGCTACTGCTAGCGGCTCAAGGTTACGTAGCCGAGCCCCGCGGTGCTGGCGGGATAGCGCTGCTAACGTCTGACCGTTACTCGGTTATTTCGTGTGGATGATGCTAGCTGGCTAACCTGCATGTCAGAGCGGGGGAGCTTACCTTCGACTCGGGTTAGCGAGCTAATCTTAGCCTGGCTAACTAGACCCGCGAGGCTAGCGAGGTAGCTTAGCATGATCTCGGAGCTAACCGCCTAGCCTGTGATCTAGCTAGCTTATCGGCTAACGAGTCGAAACGGTTGGTTTGGGGGTTTCTTTCTTTTTTGCGCGCGGTTTATTTTTGTTTATTATCTTACCTCGAACGTAATAAATAATATCACAAAATGGCGTGTTTATTGTAATATTCCGTTTATTTTATTATTATTATTTTTTTTAATTATGTGCGGTGCAAAGAGCTGAGCGCCTCAGTCCAACACCGTGAATAGATTGTTACATAGAGTAGAGTCGATTCTGCACATTTTTGTTAAGAAAGCGCCTCAGCCAGCTTTACCGTGAATTAGATTATACAAGGTAGAAGTGATCTCTTTATAGAACTTATATGCGTATAGAAGCGCCTCAGATTGACACCGTGAATAGATTACACAAGGTAGGGGAGTCGATTCTCTTTATAGAAATTTCTAAAAGAGGCCCAGTCTGACCCGGAGAGGTTGTTACATAAGAGAGAGTGATCTCTTTTTTTTTTTGTTTTGAGGATTCTCCTTTCCTGCCCAGCCAATGTTTCTACACACACCATGCAAATTTTTTCTTTTTCTTTGCCCGGGCAGAGCTGACACCACTGAAAGCGCGAAGAAGGTACAGAGTGCTGCCCCTTTCATAAACATGCCATTTTACATGCAATTGTCAACTTTATGAATTTTTTGTTCAATGTTTCTGAGCCTAGGTGACTAAAAGTGCCATATATATATTTAATGTTGTAGAGCCTGATTACCCCCCACCCTCACCTCCCCAAAAAAAAAAAGGATTGTGAGGCGTTGAGAGCTGGAAAACTTTGCACAGCGGGTGAACTTATACCTAAATACTACCTGAAACTGGAACATTAAAGCTAAGCGTGAGCATCCTATAAACTTAGGTGGCAGTTTAAGGGATTTAGACCATTTGACTGTGGTGTATTGTAAAAAAAAAAAAAAAAAAAAAAAAAAAAAAAAAAAAATATCCATCTTTAACCCCCGAGCTTATGCTTTTGTCTTCCTCGATGGATTATGTCAGGAGTAAACCCCTCTGTGTCATGCTGTTCTAGTAAAATAATCAGTGACCGCATGGCGTGATGAAGCGGAGTCACTGTTACGTTTCCCTATAGCACCGTGTCCTGAAGTCTTTTATTCCTTTTATATAACGGAAATGTGTTACGGTGTACGATGTTAATTCATCAAAGAACGACAAAATCTGTTAATAGTCATGTGTGAAACAAGTTCTCATTTACGTCATGGCCGCTACAGACAGTCTTTCCCTGAGAAACCTCTATTTATTCTCTCGTAAAGCTGACAAGAAAAACAAAACCGGGTAAGAAAACACCGCGTGTCGCGTTAGCGTGAACCTGCGACGCGTAAACTCGCCCGGAAACCTCAAGTCCCCGCTTTACCTCTGACTGTTACAAAGCACTGACACTGGAGACTCCTTCCACAAACGTTACAGAAACACGTCTGTGCGGTAATCTTCACCATGATGTGTGTGTTTTAGCGTAATAAGGCGCGTTGAATTCGTGTCGGTTTTCTTTCCAGTCCCTCCAGGACTCGGCGGTGTTCGGATGAGCGTGCGGTTTTTAAAAAACGACGGCGGGTTCGGGCCGAGACGCGTCATGAATCGCAGCCCTGTCCGATCGACGGGCGTCGAAGACGAGTACAGCTAAAAGGTCTCGTTTACCAACAAACATCGCTGCGAAAGACCGTGCAGAACAATTGTTCGAATTTGCGACTTCGCCGATTCGAGTAGCACGACACAACTCACGAACTCTGAAAAAAGATAAATCCTTTTTTTTAAATATATATATATATATATAATTTTTGTTGTGTTAAAACTTTATTTAAACATAAGCTCTTTTAAGAATTATTTGGTCGTTTCTCCGGGGAAGACCGTAACGGTTCTTTGTAGAACCCTACGACAGACTGTTTCCCTTAATTCGAACCCTTCATTTTCCAACCAACCCTCAGAGTCTTTTTTTTCCCCCCAGTCATGTTCATGTTTCTCCCTCAGTCTCATTCCGTTACTCACACTCCTCGTGTGTGTGTGTGTGTGTGTGTGTGTGTGTGTGTTGTGCAGTGAGAGCCCTGCTGGGTCCAGGACCGGTTCTGTCTCCTTATGGCCTCGGAGCAGGATGGCGTTGGAGCCTCCACCTGCCTCAAGTTGGCCAAACCGCTGCACCTGCAGCACCTGGAGCGCTCGCTCCGCCTCGACGCCTTCCTCCGCCACTCCTCCGCCATCTTCAACCGAGACATTTCCAGGTACAACAACCCTCTGTGTGTGTGTGTGTGTGGGTGTGTGAATCTAATTACGAGCCCTGATCACCTGGTGCGCGTTCCTAGCGCGCCCACTGACCCACATCAAGGCACGTTGACCAAAATGAATACGTCTTACATCGTCCTAGATCTTGGTTCGTTTAGACGACCTTCACTTTTGACCTCACGTCACACACTGGATGATAATACAGAGGGATTACTCCCCTGCAGAGCTGCATGTACACACACCTGGACCAACACACTCGCCTTACCAGTGACTCATCTCTCCAAAGTGCATCTCGAACTCAGAATATTTCATCCCATAAATAAAAGCAAGGCGTGTTTAATGGCGTGTGAAGCAGAGCTACTGTTAACCGTCCGGAGCGGATTCTTTCACTGCAGCAGAGGGTTTTATTTTATTCGTGTGTGTGTGTGTTTCAGTGATGACAGCGACGACGGTCTGGGCGAAGGCCCGTCTCTGGCCCCTTCGAACCCTCACGCCCCGGTTCTGGCGGTGAAGGAGGAGGTGTCTGACTCCGACGAAGGCGTGAGGAGCTCAGCAGGAGGAGGAGCGGAGTGCGGTACTCTGAACGGAGCGCTGCTTCAGGGTACGCGTCATCAACCTACACCATACACGAAGATGTGTTCAATCATACACGGCGTTTCTTCATCTCGCACATGCCTCTCTCTCTCCTCGTCTCCTCCACAGAGCACAAGGCGGACAAGGCCAGTCTGTACAACTTCTCCAAGCTGAGGAAGAGCAGGAAATGGCTGAAGGTAGCACCACACACACACACACACACACACAGAGCTCGTCCATGTCCATACAGGAACGGCATTTTTAACCCTTAAACAGGTTTGGTATCCTGGGAAATAACGTTCGTCAGGCTGTAGGGAGGAGTGGGGATCGGGTGCGCTTAGTTTCAAGTTTTTCCGAACTTAAAATGGCCGACTCGCTGAACTAGGAGCCGATCGGGACGCACCCGACGTGGACAGGCACGTGTTCTCGGGTCATGAACACGGAGAGGCGTACAGAGACGCGGTGATTTTTTTACGGGTGATTATGATATGATTATGATGAGATGTATGTATTTATCTGGATAATATCCACGCGGGCAGAGAATTTCTTTTTTTAAACAAAAGATCAAAAGGTTAAACTGTACAGAACATTTTTCACTGTCGTCTTTGCTCATATTGACCAAGGGTGCCAATATTATCGGAGCGATGATCTTTTAGATATTTGGAGGTGCGTTTACTTTTATGCCACGTGTTTACACGCACTTAAAGGGCATTTTTAACTCAGCCGAACGACTCTAGACCTTTCACAGCCGCCCGGAGTGGTGGTGTTGTTATGTACCCGCCGTGATGTCTCGACTGTCGTCTCGTCCCGTCGTCAGGGCGTGTTGCTAAGCGACGACTCCACGGACTCGGACACGGATTCGGACGATTCGGATTTTTCTCTGACCCGCGAGGAGCTCCACGACATGCTGAGGCTGCACAAGTTTACCCGCACGCACCAGGGCAAGTTCCGGGCCGACCGCGAGGTACGAGCGCACACACTCAGACTCACGGACACGCACACACGGACACGCACACACACACACACACACACACACAGACTCACACACACACACTCAGACTACACACACACACTCAGACTCACGGACACGCACACACACACACACACACACACACACACACACACAGTCTCACACACACAGACTCACACACACACACTCAGACTCTCACACACACACACTCAGACTCACACACACACACACTCAGACTCACGGACTCGACTCACACACACACACTCACACACACCCAGACTCACACACACACTCAGACTCCACACACACACACACACACACACAGTCTACACACACAGACTCACACACACACACTCAGAATCTCCACACACACACTCAGACTCACACACACACACTCAGACTCACGGACCCGCGCACTCACACACACACCTGCCACACACACACCCAGACTCACACACACACTCCAGACTACACACACACACACACACACACA
>CM022779.1:13475565-13485565 GCA_012411365.1 Ameiurus melas
GCCGTGTCTACTCTGCGGTGTAAAAATATTGGCACCCTTTTATTACACAGAGTATGTCCGGAGAGAGATTTAAACATAATGGACATGTGTTTAATGCTATTTTCTCGCGTATCACTCAAAGACAATCATCATTTCTGAAGATTTCTCAGTTTAAACACATTTATGAGCATAAGAATGGGTTTTTTGAGGGGTGCCAATAATTTTTTGTCCTATATGACTTTAAGTGGGAATTTTTTATTTATTTAAAGAATTCTTTGTTAGATTAAAGATAGTTTCCCTGATTGTTGGAGAGGAGCGTTTGACTCGTGTTCACTGGCTTCTGCCCTGTATAAAGCATTTGTTTCATTCTGCTTGTGACTTCAGTGGGTGAATCTCTCTCTCTCTCTCTCTCTCTCTCTCTCTATCTACATCTCTCTCTCTACATCTCTCTCTCTCTCTCTGTCTCTCTCTCTGTCTCTCTATCTCTCTACATCTCTCTCTCTACATCTCTCTCTCTCTCTCTCTCTCTGTCTCTCTATCTCTCTACATCTCTCTCTCTACATCTCTCTCTCTCTCTCTGTCTCTCTCTCTGTCTCTCTCTCTGTCTCTCTATCTCTCTACATCTCTCTCTCTCTCTCTCTACATTCTCTACATCTCTATATCTCTCTCTCTGTCTCTCTCTGCTCTCTACTCTCTACATCTCTCTCTACATACATCTCTCTCTCTATCTCTTCTACATTTTCTCTCTACATCTCTCTCTCTCTCTCTAACATCTCTCTCTGTCTCTCTGCTCTCTATCTCTACATCTCTCTCTCTCTCTCTACATCTCTCTCTCTGTCTCTCTCTCTCTACATTTCTCTCTCTCTCTTATATTCTCTCTCTGTCTCTCTCTCTCTACATTTCTCTCTCTACATTTCTCTCTCTCTCTCTACATCTCTCTCTCTGTCTTCTCTCTACATCTCTTGCTTCTCTCTCTATCTCTCTCTCTACATCTCTTCTCTCTCTCTATCTCTATCTCTCTCTCTCCATTTCTCTATCTCTCTCTCTATCTTCTCTCTCTACATCTCTCTATTCCTATCTCTCTCTCTCTCTCCCCTACTTTCTCTTTTGTACACATCTTTCTTTCTGTCTTTCTATCTCTCTTTATCTCTCTCTCTCTACATCTCTCTCTGTCTCTCTATCTCTCTCCCTACTACTTTCTCTTTTGTACACTATCTCTCTGTCTCTATCTCTTTATCTCTCTATATATCTCTCACTCTCTCCTCTCTCTTCTCTTCGCTTTTCCTCTCTCTCTCTCTCTCTCTCTCCTTTTTTTTTTTTTTTTTTTTTTCTTTATCTCTCTCTCTCCTCTCTCTCCCTACTTCTCTCTATTTATCTAATTATCTCTCTATCTCTCTCTTTATCTATCTCTCTCTATCTATCTTACATCTCTCACTTCTAACTCTGCCTCTTTATATCTAACTCTCTCACTTTCTCTACATATCTCTCTCTGTATATTCTCTCTCTCTATCTACATCTTCTAAATGTCTTCTCTCTACTTTCTCCTTTAATGTATACTCTCTCTACATTCTCACTGTCCTATTTTTTTTTTTTTTTTTTTTTTTTTTTTTTTTTTTTTTTTTTTATTTTTTTTTTTTTCTTCTTCTTCTCTCTCTCTTTAATTTTTATTTACTTTTTTTTTTTTTTTTTTAAAAAATAAAAAAAAAAAAAAAGAAGCTCCAACCAGATCCACGAGCAGAGTGAGCTAAACATTCCTAATTTTATAGATTCAGTTTATTAAAAATCTTATCTTGAGGAAGGTTGATTAGTCCATCACTCCATCTGCCTCATCATTATCATCATCACAAGAATAAGAGTAAAACTATAGTAGAAGATTTGAAAGAAGAAAAATTTTAAAAAGAACTAAAAATATGATTCTAGAAAAAATCATAAAACGGAAAATTCGAGAATGAAAATAAAGAAGAAACAGATGGAAGAGAAAAAGTTCAAATAATAAAAATGAGTTTGAAGTTTCTGTGGACTTATTGTGCCACGTATCAGTCATTTTGCTCCTTAAACATCCACAATGTGTGTGTGTGTGTGTGTGTGTGTGTGTTTGTGTTGTTCTGAAGGAGGGAAACCATGGACCTTTCCACAGCGCTGGCCCCCCCATGTTATTTGTGCGTGGTCCTCCCGCTCCAGGTCGAGTGGGAAACCAGCCTGTCTAATCCCTCCATCCAGCGAGAGGACATCCCCCAACCCACCATCTTCAACGTGCCAGCCAAAGCTCAATGCGCAGCCCGGTAACCTACTGCGCGCAATACGTGGAACAGGTCAGTGGCTCCAGTCCTAAACCTCTTGTGTGTGTGTGTGTGTGTGGGTGGGTGTGGGGCTGTCTGTCTGTCCTCAGGCACTGGCCTATCCTGGCAATAGACGGGCCCTGGCACCTGGCCCACCTGGCTGAGGTGAGCACTTTCCACAGGAACCTGAGAAACGAGGGCCGGTCGCCAGGGCAACGGGAGCAACCACGAGCACTTTATCCCTCTCGTCTAGCAACGTTTAATCAGATCAGACCACAGCTTATGTTCGTTAAAGCCTCTTAGAGAAGTCTTACTCTCTCTCTCTCACACACACACACACACACACACACACACACAAGCAATAATGAAATACTATTATTAGTTAATAGCTGGATTAGTTCAATACTAATATATACGATGAAAGTCGAAGTGGATCGAAGCTAATTAAGATCACCGTAATTATATAAATACATTTAAGCCACGCCCCCTCGGAGTGTCCCTCATCCTTTATTGGTCGCGGTTCTGTAAACGAGAGTGTGCTGCGTATTCTGTTGGTAATACCGGGATTCGGTGGCGTGATTCTTTAGGAGTGATAAACTCTCGTCCTCATGGATGAATCATCGGATCAAAACGTTTCCAGTTTTCTGTACACGTGTACGCTTAAAGTTTAGGGTCAGGAGGACTTCCCCAGCTGCACGCTTCATCCTTGCGGCCTTTCGGTCGTGAGAGGAAGTGGAGTTTGATGTGATGGGCCTGTTCCTTGGGTGCATAGGAAACGTTCCTGTTAGCTCCTTCCTGTTTTCATCTCTCTCTCTCTCTCTCTCTCACTGTATGTGTGTTGCAGAGAGACAACATTTGGGGTCCCTTCTTGATCATCTCTCCGGCCTCCACGCTCAACAACTGGCACCAGGAGTTCACCCGCTTCGTGCCCAAATTCAAGGTGAGCAGCGCAGCTGCACAGGAAGTCACATGGAAACCCTTAAATAGCTCGCTGCGCTTCTCCTCTTTTCATAAACCCGCTGAACCTCCGCTATTTACAGATCCGATAACAGTTGCTAAAACTGCTAAAAGCTGCCTCGCCCTTTTTATTGACTTATTTAATGGTTTGTTTGTTTGTTTTGCACTCTGAATGAAAAACACGACGCATCCATACTTCCAAATAAACACCCGTAGTACCTGTTTGTGACTGCAGGGGGCAGTGGTGTCGTATTCTCGACGCTGAACGTTTGGTTTGAGAAAGAGCGCGGTGCGTTTAATATAAATACACCTGGGATCGTCGTAAAAAAGAATGAACGCGTGTTTGAACGATCTGTCACACAGGTGTTGCCGTACTGGGGGAACCCTCACGACCGGAAAGTCATCCGGAAGTTTTGGAGCCAGGTGAGTTCTGGGCGTCTGAAAAAATCGTATTTATTTATTTATTTTTTTGCAAACCGCACAATAAACAACGTTACGGTCTGTACGTAGAAAACGCTGTACACGCAGAACGCGCCTTTCCACGTGGTGATCACCAGTTACCAGCTGGTGGTGCAGGACGTGAAGTATTTCCAGCGGGTCAAGTGGCAGTACATGGTTCTGGACGAGGCGCAGGCTCTGAAGAGCAGCACCAGGTAAACCGATCGCTATTCTTTCATTTAAAAATCAACAAAAATTCCATTTAGTACCGCCCTTCAGAAGATATTTACACCGATCGTCCGTCCTGTTCAAAAGTTTACACCCCCCTGGCGCTTAATGGATTCAATTCAGTTCAGCTTTATTTGTATAGCGCTTTTTACAACAGACATTGTCTCAAAGCAGCTTTACAGAAATATCAACACGGTGTACAGATATTAAAGGTGTGAATTTATCCCAACTGAGCAAGACACTGAGTGGCGACGGTGGCGAGGAAAAACTCCCCAAGATGTTTTAAGAGGAAGAAACCTTGAGAGGAACCCGACTCAGAAGGGAACCCATCCTCATCTGGGTAACAACGGATAGTACAGTATTGACTTATATGAAGTCTGTATGGCCTTAGGTGCAGCCGTAGTCCCAGCAGTCTGGAATTGGAGAAGATTTGAGCTCCATCCAGAGGCAGAAGGGATCTGGATCTCCAGTATCTCCATAAATTCGTGTGGGGCTCGAGAAAAGATTATTAGGACTGCGAAGTAGTGAGATATAATCTAGTCAGGGTAGGCTTGAGTAAACAAATATGTTTTAAGCCTAGACTTAAACACCGAGACTGTGTCTGAGACCTGAACACTAATAGGAAGACTGTTCCATAACTGTGGGGCTCTATAAGCGAAGGCTCTTCCCCCTGCTGTAGTCTTCACTATTCGAGGTACCGTCAAATAGCCTGCATCTATTGATCTAAGTAGGCGTGGAGGATCATATAAAACCAAAAGGTCGCTTAGATATTGTGGCGCGAGACCGTTTAGTGCTTTATAAGTTAATAAAAGTATTTTATAGTTAATGCGAGATTTTACAGGGAGCCAATGCAGTGTGAATAAGATCGGGGTGATGTGGTCGTATCTTCTAGTTCTAATGCATGAACCAGTATTTCCGCATCATGTAGTGACAGTATGTTTCTTATCTTAGAAATATTTCTGAGATTAAAGAAAGCTATCCTAGTAATATTATCTACATGAGCATCAAATGATAGACTGGAGTCAATAATCACTCCGAGGTCTTTAACTGCTGTACATGATGAAACAGAAAGACCATCCAGAGTTACTGTGAGATCAGAATGATTACTTCTAGCTACACGTGGTCCTAATAAAAGTATTTCTCTTTTATCAGAATTAAGTAGGAGGAAGTTAGTTAACATCCAACGTCTAATGTCCTTTACACAATCCTCAACTTTACTAAGCTTCTGTCTGTCCTCTGGCTTCGCTGCAACATACAACTGTGTATCATCAGCATAACCCCAGGTAACATATGCTACCTGGGGTAGCATATATAAAGTAAAAAGCAGTGGGCCTAAAACAGAACCCTGTGGAACTCCAAAAGTAACCTCAGTACGCATGGAGAAATCACAATTTATATCTACGAACTGATAACGATCGGTCAGATAAGACCTGAGCCAGGAGAGAACTGTTCCCTTAATGCCAACGACATTTTCTAATCTATCAAGGAGAATAGTGTGATCTATAGTATCAAAAGCTGCACTAAGGTCGAGTAACACAAGCAGCGAGACACAACCCTGATCAGAGGTCAGTAGAAGGTCATTTACTACTTTAACTAGTGCTGTCTCTGTGCTGTGATGAGGTCTAAATCCTGACTGAAACATTTCATGAATGTTGTTCCTATCTAAGTACGAGCATAACTGCTTTGCTACAACCTTTTCTAAAATCTTAGAGATGAAGGGGAGATTTGATATTGGTCTATAGCTCAAGGTCAGGTTTTTTAATCAAGAGTTTAATAACTGCTAATTTAAGTGATTTAGGTACATAGCCAGTGCTTAGGGAAGAATTGATTATATTTAAAAGTGGTGTAATTACTCCTGGACAAATCTGTTTAAACAAACATGTAGATACAGGATCTAGTCTGCAAGTTGATGAATTGGCTGAAGAGATTAATGTAGCTAGTTCGGTCTCTCTAAGCGGAGCAACACACTCTAAACATTTGTCTGATATTTCTACGTTGTCATGTAATGGGTTTGTTACAGTTTTGTCCGGTTTTAATTTAATGGCCTGTATTTCACGTCTAATATTTTCAACCTTATCAATGAAGAATTTCATGAGGTCTTCACTGCTATGTAATGATTGAGTTTCTCTCTGTAGTGGTTTTATTCCTAGTGAATTTAGCTACTGTGTTGAAGAGGAATCTGGAATTGTTTTTGTTATCTCCTATTAAGGTGGAGAAATAAATTTTCGATCGATGGATCGAGTTGCCTTCTTGAGCATCGGTGAATGTTCGCACCTTTTGTCTGTAATTCTTTTTTCAAAAAAAAAAAATCGTAAGAATATAAAGATCACGATATACACGATGCCTCAGAAAAAAAAGCATATCGCGACGTGCTTCATGACCATACCGATATTGTACGGACGTATCGCGTTACTCTTAATCGGGCAGAATTGCATGTAATGGCAAACGTACTGAAAGATACATGAGGGGAAGGGTGGGCGGGGCTTCCGGAGATGTTCGTTAATATCGGAGCGTTCAAAACACGTACGCAAGTGTCAATCAACCCGGATCGATACGTCGACCGGCTCGTAAGGCGTTCACGACCTGTAGCAGTGATGTACCTGCTGTAACCTGTAGCTCACATTCTCACGTCCTTTCCCGTTCGGCGAACTGCCGGAGTGGATGTTCTGCTTTTCACGTGCCTCCTGTATCACCATAGCGACGGGTCAAAATTTGTACACGCTACGGCTAAACCGTAGAAGTCCCACACGTGTGGAAAGGCCGAGTTTTATTCATAGTTATTTGCTCTGGGATGGATTTTGGGACGTTGCCTTTCCTCCTCACATGGCGTGTATTAACACCGTCTCCGTGTCCAAACGCGGCGTGTGAGATCGCGCCCGGCTCGGCCTGACAGCACATGCACCAGCAGCTTCTGTTGTGGTGAAAGATGAACGATTACCACGCCGAGCGTCTCCGAGCCAAGCTTCAGCACGCTTTCAAGTCTGCCTCCGTGCGTCTGATCCCCCTCCGTGTCGGGTTCTCTCTCCGAGCCGTGTTGACAGGTCGCGTTAAGAGTTTTCCGTCTGATGATGATGATGATGATGTTTCTGCTCTGCAGCGTGCGCTGGAAGATCCTGCTTCAGTTCCAGTGCCGAAACCGACTGCTGCTCACAGGGACACCCATCCAGAACACCATGGCCGAGGTGAGACCGAGTGTGTGTGAGAGAATAAATTGGGGGGAGGAGGAGAGGCGGTTTATAAATCTGACTCTTTGTGTTCGTCTCCTCAGTTGTGGGCTCTGCTGCACTTCATCATGCCGACTCTGTTCGACTCCCACGAAGAGTTCAACGAGTGGTTCTCCAAAGACATAGAAAGCCACGCCGAGAACAAATCCGCCATCGATGAGAGTGAGTCCTCCAGTTCTTACACCTCTACCGAACTCTACCTTCATGTCTCACCGACGCATAAGATCGTTCTCGTTCACAAAACTCTTGTTAACTGCTAGAATCACCAAGCACTTGCACACTGGAACGTGATTGGCTGTTCTATTATGTTAGGATGCACTTACACATAACTTCAGTAATAATTGATCATTTCTCTCTCATTCATTTGACTGCGGCTCGTTTAAGACCGATTCGTTTTACCCTGATGCGTTGTACTCCGATTCATTTCCTAGGGATCCGAAACAACAGCAAAAGAGATCTGAATATTGGAAGATGATAGGCTTTTATATGTTATGACCCCCATATCAACACATCTATAGTCTTCATACAGAGACATTTCTCTCTGATTTTCATTTTACACTAATTCAGTTCGGTCTAATTTATTTTGCTGTGATTTCATTTGATTCTGATTCATTTCAATCTGATTCGTTTAACTCGTTCATTTGAGTCTGATTCCTGTTATTTTGTTAATTTCTCTCTGATTCGTTTATTTTACTGACGCTTTTTATTCTGCTCGATTTCACTGTGATTCATTTAAATCTGATTCCTTTTTTATTTAACTCATTTTACACGGATTCGTTGTACTTTTTTTCTTTTAACTCTAATTATTTCCACTCTGATTCTTTTTACTTTGATTCGTTTCGGTCCGATGAATTTCATCCAGACTCGTTTAAATCCGATTCATTTTATACGGGTAACAAAAGGCATTTTGTTTCACATGAATATTGGAACATGATGGGCTTTTTATATTTTATGATCTATAGTCTTCGTACTGATTCATTTCTCTACCATTTCATTTTACTCTGATTCAGTTCAGTCTATTTCATTTTACTCTTTATTTTCTTTTGACTTGTATTATTTTATGAAATTTTCATTTCACTTATATTTTTTATTCATTTCGCGATGATTCTTTTTACTCTCATTCATTTCATTCTGATTCCTATTTCTATTTGACTCATTTCACGCTCACTCATTTTACACTCTCCGATTCATTTCATTCTGATTCCTGTTTTCATTCGATTCATTTCACTCTGATTCATTTCATTCTGATTCCTGTTTTTATTCGATTCATTTCACTCTGATTCATTTCATTCTGATTCCTGTTTTCATTCGATTCATTTCATTCTGATTCATTTCATTCTGATTCCTGTTTTCATTCGATTCATTTCATTCTGATTCCTGTTTTCATTCGATTCATTTCATTCTGATTCATTTTCATTCGATTCATTTCACTCTGATTCATTTCATTCTGATTTCTGTTTTCATTCGATTCATTTCATTCTGATTCATTTTCATTCAATTCATTTCACTCTGATTCATTTCGTTCTGATTCCTGTTTTCATTCGATTCATTTCACTCTCCGATTCATTTCATTCTGATTCCTTTTTTCATTCGATTCATTTCACTCTGATTCATTTCATTCTGATTCCTGTTTTCATTCGATTCATTTCACTCTGATTCATTTCATTCTGATTCCTGTTTTCATTCGATTCATTTCACTCGATGGCCTGTTATGTTATACGATGCATGATCACATCTATAGTCCTCGTACTGATTCATTTATGACTCATTCATTTCGTTCAGTTAATTCATTTCATTTTACTGTTAATTCATTTCATAATTCAATTCATTTTGCTGTGATTCATTTATCTCTGATGCATTTCACTTTGAAAACGAAACCATGCTACTGTTGGGTGTGTGTGTGTGTGTGTGTGTGTGTGTCTGTGTGTGTGTCATGTTGTTGAACATCAGACCAGCTCTCCAGGCTGCACATGATCCTGAAGCCTTTCATGCTGCGCAGGATAAAGAAGGACGTAGAAAACGAGCTCTCGGACAAGGTACACTCCTACACTCGGACACACACACACACACAGAGGTATATATTTATGCCACAGTGACCCTCTCTCACCTCACCATCTTCTCCAGATCGAGATCTTGACATCGTGCCATCTGACGAGCAGACAGAGGCTCCTGTACCAGGCTCTGAAGAACAAGATCTCCATCGAGGACCTGCTGCAGTCGTCCATGGGCACGGCACAGCAAGCTCACAGCACCACCAGCAGCCTCATGAACCTCGTCATGCAGTTCCGAAAGGTCCGCTCGTGCAGCCGCTCCGTAGTGAAATCAGTGCGTGGTGTTTACAGGAGCGTTTAGGTCAGCTGACTATCGGGGTGATCACCTGGCCCCGATCTCAAAGGGGTCAAAAACCACACCGAGAGACAAAATGTCTTAGAAGATTCTCCGTGGTTGCGTTTCAGTGCAACACGACTGCGACAAAGTCGTGGAAGTGAAACGTGGCGTAGCGGTGAAGAGACACCGCGATGATGCAGTGGAGGTTTCAAAATGAATGTTAGAAGGTGTCTGGAAAGGGTTACACCCTGATGTGTGTGTGTGTGTGTGTGTGTGTGTGTGTAGGTGTGTAATCACCCAGACCTATTCGAGAGACAGGAGACGCGCTCGCCGTTCCACATGTCCCTAAAACCCTTTATCATGTCCAAGCTCCTGTTCCGCCACGGCCTCCTTCATACCTGCACCCCGGCAAGGAGTAGGTGAGTTCCCTCACCTTACTGAGGCCTCTGAGAGACTCTACTCTCACACACTGTGGATATTTAACCCGTCTCTCTGATCTGTCTCTCTCTCATCTGTCTCTCTCTCTGATGTGTCTCTCTGATTTACAGACTGCTGCAGGTTTTATTC
>CM022779.1:13490565-13533065 GCA_012411365.1 Ameiurus melas
GCTTTCCAAACCCCTCCTTAGGTCGTGTTCCACAATGCGAGTCTCGCCTTTATTCGATTATGTTTTCTGCAGAACCTTTGTTGTCGCCAGGATGCTGGAGATCGAGTTTTGGAGTCATTTTGAGCCTTAGGAGTTGTTCCAGTTCAATTAGATTGTTACCAATTAAAGCTGCGGTCAGTCTTTTTTTTAGTACTATTTGGTGAAGATCTTTTTTTTCTTTCTAGCTGGCAGCAGAGCCTATTTTGTGGACAGAAAAATGTAAATAGAAGCTTTAAATGAAAAATATTCGCAATATACATTGGGTGGCAATCTAGCTGGGGGTGGAGCTTATTTCTGGGCCAGAAATTGTAAACGGAAGACCTTAATTGATGAAACTAGAAAGATACAATGTTTCTAGTCGTGAGAGGAGCTTATTTTGGCTATAGGGACAAAAAAGTACTTAAACGTGTTATATAATGAAACTAGCTATATATATTATATATATATATATATATATATATATATATATATATATATATATATATATATATTCATTCTTTCTGGCTTGGGGGTGGAGCCTATTTCAGGGCCAGAAAATGTAAACATCCTTAATTGAAGAAATGAGCATGGCCCACGTGATCTTATTGCAGAGCTCAAAATGAAAGGGGTGGTGTGTAAATTTTAGCGCCTCCTCCTGCCTGAACAAAAGAACTGGGCAGTCTCATTCCAGGTGGGGGCGGAGCTAATTTCAGGGCCAGAAAAATGCAACCAGAAGAATGAAATTAAGGAATGAGTCACATGTACTGCGCAGCAGTTCTCAGACGATGTCCTTTGAAATGATATGATCGTTATAGGGGTCGAAACATTTGGGAAGAAAGAAAAGAAATAAAAAAAAAGAGAGGAAACAAATAAGGAAAGAGAAAGAAAACAAGTAAATAAATAAAACAAATGCAAAAAAAACCCCAATAAGTTTGAACAAAAGAGCAAATAAATGTGAAAGGCGAGGGAGATATTTACTGTACATGTCCAGAAACATTTAGAAAAGTCACACACGGCACCTTTAATTTAGTTTAAAGTGGTGATTGAATGTTATTTAACTGTACTTAAAGGACGTGTATTACTGCTGGTCTGCTTCGTGGTACGGGTGCTCGGCGTGCTCCGGGCCAAACCGTTGTCATCGCTGAAGCGCACCGTCATCAGTTTGTTTAGCTACGAACTCGTTCTGTTTTTTCCCCCCTCAAAGCGTTTTGATTTAAATCTCCGATTATGTCGCCACACACGCTTTATAGCGCTTCGAGAAAGTGTCAATCTTCACGGTCCGGGCGCCTGGGCCTCGCCGACACCTTTCGTTTTTTCCAACCGCTCCCGTCGCTGTAAGGGTTTCCAGACGTATCTTCCATCCCTGCTTGTGGGTTGGGAACGCAGCCCGGACTTCGGCTCTCCAAACACCCATCCCTCGTTCCCTCACACCTCCTCTTTCAGCCTTGTTTATGGCTGCCATTTTGTGGGAAACGGAGCCCGGTGTTTCTCGCTGCGCGCTTCATACGAGTCGCTGGAAACACCGACCTTAATTCCAGCTCTGTCTGGTGGTCTGTCCGTGTGTTTCGGCGTCCCCGGGGTTAAACGAAGTTCTCGGAAATCTGCTTTTGGGATTGAAAAGCGTTCCCGACGAGGCCGCAGTGAGGACGAGGAACACTAGGGGGTGCCGTAGAGCCGTGTTTGATCACAGTTCTGATCACTGTACAGGGTTATGAAATCATGTCATTTATGAAAGAAAAAAACCCCAGAAGTGATGTTTTTTTTGGTCTGTGTTAATCCGAACGTTGTTCTGTTTTGCCACAGGATCTGGTTTTCACTTCTCGGCGTCCGTGGATCTTCACACACACTGACGTAGAGATACACAGCAGACGCTCCAACACCTCCATCCTCAGACGCTGCCAACCCACCCAGCCACCCAAGTTCCTCCTCACTGCTACACCCAGGGTAAACACCCCACGCGCACACACACATATACATATATATATATATATATACTGGTACTGCTTTCAGTATACCTGTCAATCACAAACACAAGTTAATTTTATAGAATTAGAGCCACAGACAAAACTAAAGGATACAGAATGGCAATAAATGATGGGAAAATAACAAATAAGTGACCCTTGACTAGACCAAAAGATGTGTATTGAAGGTAATTATGCTTAATTAAAGCTTAAAAATAAACCGGTAGAGTCTATATATAAAATACCACCATCTGTACCATCAACTGTAAGAGAAATGAGTTTTTAAGCTTTCAGCCATTAAATCTAGCTTACCATTTCCAATTAAAGGTGGGGTCAGTCATTTTTGTCGCTTTTAATGCTCTCTTCACTAGCAAAATAAATTGGTTCTAGCGAAAGATGGAGTTTATTCTGGACCAGGGAAATGTTCTAGCAAGATCAATTGGTTCTTCTGTCATGGGGTGGAGCATATTTCTGGGCCGGAAATTCTCTACAAAGAAGCCTTAAGTGAAGAAACTGATAAGATGCTTTGGTTTTGTCTGGGGACAGAGCCTTTTTCTAGGCCAGAAACTGTAAACGGAATTTTGAAATAAACAGACTAGCAGGACCCTTTGGTTGGATTCGTAGGCGGGGCGCGTGTTTGGGCCGGAAACAATAAACCGAAGACTTAAATGAAGCAATTATTGAGAGCCATCAGGTCTGCTTGGGGTTAAAGCCTATTTTAGGGCTGAAAAATTGTGAGTATTAACTTTAAATTAAGAAACTATTGAGATGGATGAGGTTCTAGGTGGGGGTGGAGCCTCTTTCAGGGCCAGAAATGATTTTCTGTCCAAACTATCCATTGTTTTTGGCTAGGGGTGTGGAGCATATTTTGGGGACAGAATGGATACATCAATGATAATAGACATGTTCTGTGATGAAATTAGCAAGATCCATTAGCTGTGATTGGAATGGAGCACATTTCTGGGCCAGAAATTGTACGCAATACCCTACACAAAACTAGCAAGATCCATTGGTTCTAGCTGGGGGCGGAGCCTATTTCAGGGCCAGAAAGTGTAAACAGATGCTTTTAATTAGGAAAACAGACAGATACATTGGTTCTAGCTGGGGCCAGAAATCATAAACAGATGCTTTTAATTAGGAACATTGAAAAATCCATTGGTTCTAGCTGGGGCTGGAGCCAATTTCTGGGCCAGAAACTACAAGCCTTAAATAAAGCAGTTAATAACATCCATCAGTTATAGCTGAATAAATGAAGATACTAATGAGCTCATTTTGTTCTAGCTGGAGGTGGAGCCTATTGGCAGACCCAAGAATAGAAATAGAATCCTTAAATGAGTAAACTAACACCATACAAGGGTTTGTATCTGAGAATCCGACCTATTTCTGGGCTAATATAAATGCGAGCTTTAAATAAAGAAACCAGCTAGATTCATTGGTTCTGAAAGGAGGCGGGGCTTATCTCCGGACAAAACCCTAGCCAATTGAGTCCTTTAATGAGGGCACTAGCGATATCCGTTCTTTACGCCAGAAAAAAAATCCTTAAATGGAGAAACCAGCTAGATCCATTGGTTCATAGAGGTGAAGTTGATTTATGGGCCAGAAAATGTCAACGGAAGCTTTAAAAGTAGAAAACCGTGAGATCCACTGCATAGCGATATTGCAGATCGGTAGTTATGGGGTGTTTTGGAAAGGATACGGTTATTACTGGTCTAGGCACACTTATTAATTAATATTACAGACGGCACCTTTAAAGACACGACACCGCGTCTGTGAGTTCCTTTTACCAGCAGCATGAAGCGGAGATCGTGTTATGTAACCGTCGTTAGGTTCAGCGGGTTCAGACAGATCATCCATTTGCTGAAACTTTTTGTGTGTGTGTGTGTGTGTGTGTGTATGTGTGTTCTGCGGCTGTATAAACTCAATCCAGCAGCACGGATTCTGAAGCGCACGTATGGCCGGCCCCCTGACAGCGGTCTCCTGCGGTACCACAAACAAACAACCCATCTAAAATAAAACCTCAAACGCAGCAGCGTGCCCTGACCCCAGGCCTGCGTTTATTTATCCTCCACGAGCTACTGACAGATCTGCGGCTCACCCGAGCTCGACCTCGCCGTGACGCGGCCGAACAGCGAGACGCCACGAGAGCTACCGCTCCGAACCGATTTAGCCACGGCTTCATCACAGAACCCAAATCAGAAAGCAGCCGAATGAACGAATCTTAATCTAACATCGAAGACGAGATGTAATCGGAATAATTGCGTTTCCACGCTCAAAATAGTCGTGAGCTTTTTTCTCGCCATTATTACGAGCTGATTAATGGCCCAAGCACGAACGTCCGAGTGCGTCGTGCGTTAGCGTTAAAGGAATACGTCATCTCTCGACCTTATCTCTGTCTGCAGTGTCTGTAATGTGTGTCTGATTACCACAGATGGGAACTCCATCTCCTTTCCCTGTGCTGAGAGAAGAACGGACATCCCGTGTATTCTCGTTTATAATGGAAGTCTAAGGGCAGGTGTTGAAGTCAGCGAGTACGTTTAAAGCAGATCGTCCGACGTTTTCAATTCCTCACTCAACGGTATTTGTACTTGTGAAGCTTTAAACCTTTACAGACTCCGCCCCCACAAAGAACCAATGGATCTTTCTATTTTCATTATTAAAAGCATCCGTTTACAATTTCTGGCCCGGAAATAGGCTCCGCCCCCACCTAGAACCAATGGATCTTTCCATTTTCCTTATTAAAAGCATCTGTTTACAATTTCTGGCCCTGAAATAGGCTCCGCCCCCACCTAGAACCAATGGATCTTTCTATTTTCATTATTAAAAGCATCCGTTTGCAATTTCTGGCCCTGAAATAGGCTCCGCCCCCACCTAGAACCAATGGATCTTTCTATTTTCATTATTAAAAGCATCCGTTTACAATTTCTGGCCCGGAAATAGGCTCCGCCCCCACCTAGAACCAATGGATCTTTCTATTTTACTTATTAAAAGCATCTGTTTACAATTTCTGGCCCGGAAATAGGCTCCGCCCCCACCTAGAACCAATGCCTCTCGCTAGTTTATTCATTTATTTAAAGTTAGTATTCACGTTTTGTCTCAATGTCTTGTTCCATCCTGGCAACTTTGTCTCTGCGTAACACTAGCGAGAGCCAAGTCTCTCATGCCGCTGTTGTCGCTTGTGGGCGTGGCCTGTCCAGCGAGAAACTCTGGTAGCCTAAATACGCCAGAGGCACCAACAAGAATCTCCGCTACCTCCTTCCAAGCGTTGTTTTTATTCTGAGTGTCTCTGTACGGTTGTGAGCGGGGAACCGGAGCTTTCGGCCAATACTTTGTCGAATTAACGTTAAATCGTCGCGTTTTTTTTTTATTTATTACGAACGTTCCTTGCTGGAGTTCAGCAGCTGCCCTTCGACTTGTATTATGTGGTGCTGATACTCTACGTCTGCGCTACAGATGTGGACGGAGAGACCCCTTTAACCTCTCCGCAGTACACATGCGTTTAAATTCCAGGCGCGAGTGCTTCGGCCCCGCCCGTCCCCTCGTCTCCGCTGTGCGTCCGTGGGACTTGGCACGGTGTTGGCACCAGCCCGCAGGCGCCGGGGCATATGGGCGCTGTGGGAAAGTGATAAGATAGATTAGCGCCCTTTTCTCTCTCTCTCTCTCTCTCTCTCTCTCTTTATTCACAAGGGGCTCTTGACCTCGTCGGCTTTTAAGGCCACATCTGCGTGTACGGTCTCTCATTGGTCAGCCGTGCGCGCGGCAGCCCGAGGCCCCGGCCAAGCCCGAGCTGTTTTTCAGCAGTGATAAGAATGAAAGGAAGATAAAATCATCCACTCGTCAGCGAGCCATAAAACTCGGGACAGAGCGGGAAAGAGAAGGATGTGGAGGAGAGAAGGAGGAGAGGAACGGTGGGGGGGGGGGTCGATTCACTACAGGAAATGGTCATCATTTCTAGCCAAAGACCTGTTAGCCCTGCTGCACTAATTGCTTCAGTTAAAGCTTCGGTTTATGATTTCAGGCTTGAATACAGGCCCCGCCTCCGGCTCCAACCGAAGGATCCTGCGAGTCTCTTTATTTAAGTAGAACGCAACGAATAAAGTAACCAGCGACGTGTGTTGGTAACCGAGACCTTTCAGCTTTATTTATCCTTGAAAAATCCTCTGTGTTCCCCAGGTGACGGCGGTTCCTGTCGAGCGTTACTGTGCGGACCGCAGCGCCGAGTACGAGTGGCGGCAGGTCCGTGACGGCGGGGGTTCGACCGCTAAGCAGTGCTTCCTGTTCGGCTCACCTGAGCTGGCGCGCACCTGGGCCGCCCGCGCTCTCTGCTTCCGCCCCCAGAGCCCGGGGGGGATGATGGCCCTGCAGCCCCGACACGGCTGGTCCTTCATCAGGATACCGGGTAAGTCGCGTCGCCGTAGCGCGCCAGCCAGCAGCGGCGTGTCACTCGGCCGAGCGCTAGATCATTTCTCCGTATCCGAGTATTGTTCCTGCGCCGAGGCTTTTATTTCAGCCGAGGAACTTTCTCACAGCTCCTTCGTTTGATTTCCAGCGTCTCTAGAGGAAGCCACTCACAAATCTTAATCTTAAAGCCCAACCCCTGAGAGGAGAACAGCACACACACACACACACACATTCGCAGTGTAACTTGTCTGCGTCGTCTTGATTTTTTTTGGGGGGGGGTTGTGTACAGGGATACGGCCTCTCTGTGCTATTGTGCGTGTGAGTCAGAGCCGGAGGAAACGCTACAGAGGGAGAAGGAGAGGCTGCCAGAGAGACCCGTGGGAGAGTGGTACAGGTCACCATGGCCACTAGCTCGGGCCGCTCCGGGGTCACGACCTCTGCCTGCACCGCTTCTCCGTCACTGTCGGCGTTTGGCTCGACACACCGCCGTTTGTTCGATCTTACAGAGAGCACGGGGGGTTTTTTATGATTTGATTTCTTACACGATGTATACGGGTGCACTTTTTGGGGGTTTTTAAAAAAAAATTTTCGTGAAGTTGGGAGGGGGGACAAAGCAAGGAAGTTCGACTCTCGGACATTGTTTCGGCGCATTGTTAGCCGAGCGTGAGTGTGTGTGAGTGAGCTCCCGCACTCATTCACAGACCCGAGGTGCTTCGGCTCTCTCGCTCCTTTTCCCATTTTCTCAGAGTCCTACTGGACCCTGGGAAGGAAGTGACACGGCACAGGTCCAGGCTCATTTGAAGCCCCGTGGCAGCGCCATCAACATCACCATCAACATCAGCGGCGCCCCCTGTGAAGATCAGGATCAGAGCGCGACTGCAACAGCCCTTTGTGATGCACGTTAATCAGCAATATCAACATATTAGCTCCGCTACACAAGTATTCCAGTTAATATCACACGCGCACACGCACACACGCGCGCACACTCCGGGTGTGTTCAGTATGTAAACCCCGGCTGCCAGGCCGGCTGAACCGTGACGACCAATCACAGCAGTGAGGCTGCGTCCACTCCACTTTCTGTTCTTTTCTTTTAAACCTGTAATCCTGCTGACTTTTTATTTTCTTTTATTTACGTACTTGCTTATTATCTTTATTTCTAAATTGTGTCCTTACTGCTTTTTATTTCATTATATTTATTTAGTTATCTTTCCATCCATCTGTCTGTCTGTCTGCCTCTATCTCTGTGTATCTGTCTGTCTGTCTGTCTGTCTCTATCTCAGTGTATCAGTCTGTCTGTCTGCCTCTATCTCTGTGTATCTGTCTGTCTGCCTCTATCTCTGTGTATCTGTCTGTCTGTCTATCTCTATCTCTGTGTATCTGTCTGTCTGCCTCTATCTCTGTGTATCTGTCTGTCTGCCTCTATCTCAGTGTATCAGTCTGTCTGTCTGCCTCTATCTCTGTGTATCTGTCTGTCTGCCTCTATCTCAGTGTATCAGTCTGTCTGTCTGCCTCTATCTCTGTGTATCTGTCTGTCTGCCTCTATCTCAGTGTATCAGTCTGTCTGTCTGCCTCTATCTCAGTGTATCAGTCTGTCTGTCTGCCTCTATCTCTGTGTATCTGTCTGTCTGCCTCTATCTCAGTGTATCAGTCTGTCTGTCTGCCTCTATCTCTGTGTATCTGTCTGTCTGCCTCTATCTCAGTGTATCAATCTGTCTGTCTATCTCTATCTCGGTGTATATATCTGTCTATCTCTATCTCAGTGTATCAGTCTGTCTGTCTGGTCAGAGGGGCGGAGTGATGGAGCATGAAGATCTTTTCTCACACTAGTTCTGGCACAGAGGTTTTTTATTTTATTTATTGAAACAGCATTGCAGACTTGTTGTTGAGGTGGAGTTGTGTGTGTGTGTGTGTGTGTGTGTGAGAGAGAGAGAGAGAGAGAGAGGAGGGCAGCAATCGGTCTTAGCTTGCAGACAGCCTGTGGGAAACTCCGCTTTCCCTTCCTGTTCCTTCAAAGAATCTCTGCGCTCCAGCAAAATGAGCGGAAATATTATTGGCTTTTTCTTTTTCTTTTTTTTTTTTTTTTACTTTTTTGATTTTTGGCCCGAACATTAACAGGCGACGTAATTGTTTGTCCGAGGTCCGATGGTTTCTGCCGTCTTGCTAACGTGAGAAGAGTTTCTTCCTGCACTCTCACCTCACACATCTATCACATCTGTAGTCTAATGTAAAGGTCGTGCACCGTGCCGAGTTCTCACACCTTTCCTGACCTGCAGGGGGAGCTGTCTGCTCTGTTTTGTCCGCAGAGCCGCGATACGAGGACAACCTCAGGAAATCTCACGCCACGCCGTGTGGAAATACGTGACGGCTTAATCAGAGCTTTTCGTGACTCACCAGCCTCACATCCGACCCTCATGAGCTGGATATATTCCACTAAACCCCCAGGTGTGATCCATCCTCGCCCTTTGACCTCTCAGGCCTGGTCGCCTGATCCGAGAGCACAACGAAACAAAGGCAGAGAGATTTATGAGGGAATTTTCTGAGCGCGCAAATGAAACGCTCACGGACTTGTTCCGAGAACTGTGTCACGATACTCATCTGACATCTCCCGGCCGTGTACATCTATCCGATATGTTTAGAGATGTGCGATCTATTCGTGCTTCCTTCAGATAAAGCTGCTCCTTGTGGCTAAAAATGATCGCCGGACTTGCCAAAGTTCCGCAGATTTCTTCGTTTTCGACGAACCGCCAATCATCCATAAATCACCCAGCACTTTCACGGCGTTTAAGTTTAGCCACGCCCACAAAACCCCATAAAAGGCTCAAAGCGACTCTGCGGTGTGTCGGATACCGGCCTCCTTTTTAAGGGTGCCATTACTTTCTGTCCTAATCGAACGGCTATTCTAAAAAGGGGGTGGGGGGAAAGCTTTGTGAGTTTAATTAATCGTATTTATAAATTTAATATTACTTCGCATACACTTCAGCGTGACGTATCGTGATTACATCAGACCGTCAGAAGGTGGCGCCGGAATAAATACGGAGATCACGCAAGGAAAACCCCGCTTCACTTCACGTTCATGATCACGCTGAACGGAGACACGCCTCTGTTTCATTCAGACTCCGCCCTGAGCTTCTGAATACCGCAGCGCAGTTTCAGTATTAAACCCTCTCTGTGCGTGCTTAAGTCTACTCCGAATACTCCGAACCAATCTAATCTAATCTAATCTAACTGTTCTCTTACCGACACCCGATTCCTTTTTTTTTTTTTGATCAGTCTATTCTTGCAATATAGATGTTTCCAGACCTCTTTATTTCTTATCTCCGTGCTGATTGGATACTGATTGGAAAGCGCGTAGACGTCCCAGTCGAGTTGTTCATCATGAGGTCTGGCGTGAGCGCTCTCGCTGGGGGCCCGCGGCGATTTATCCGATGTGAGGACTGATCTTTCCCCTCCAGCACGTCCCACTGGGGCAAACATTTCATTCCTGGTTCCACGTGAGTGAGAGGAGTATGCAGCGCTGCTCTCCTCCTCGTCCCCGGATCAGAGGACAGCTCGTCCGCAGGGGTTACATTACACACCGTCCGGGCGAGGGAGAACCCGGTTTCTGTGCTCAGGAGAGAGCGGGTTCCACCGGCCACCTCCCAGCTCCTCCCCTCTCACACCGCACCGCGTTTTACAACAGAAACCTCTTCTCTTCTTTCTTTCTTTCTTTTCTTTATCTTTTTTTTTCTTTCTTTCTTTCCCTACACATTTTTCACATTATCGTTCTTTCTTTTTTCTTTCTTTCTTTCCGTATACATTGTTCACTTAGTCTTTCTTTTCTCTTTCTTTCCCGTGGATCCCTGGACACTTTTTCAGCTAGTATTTCCCATGATTCCTTACACGAGGGAGGGAGGGAGGAGTTCTGTGACCATTCTCTTCTCCGAAATTCAAGGACCGATTAGAGAGGTGTAAATGAAGTGTGAAAGAATAAATTCAGGGGAACAGTAAAGTCAGGGATGTAGTGTAGATGATGTAAGGAATAGCGAACGAAGAAAAGCGGGAATGCGACGAGGGGGTTGTTTACGGTGTGCGTAACTAGGCAACGATGCTCTCTTCCGTTACGTGACATGACGTGTCGGTACGTCTCGGGACTTGTGTACTCTTTTGTTACACCCTCAAAAGTAGGTACGTTCTCTTCACGAGTACATACTTTTGGTGCGAGTACGCGATTTGGGACGCAGTCTCTCGGGTTGTACAGTATGTAACAGGAAGTGACCTCATATCTCGTTCTCCACAGATTATTATAGCGCATCTCTGATTTGTACGGCGATCTGTCCCAGGAAGTGAGCTTGTGGTGTTGCGGTGTGTTTCAGATAAGGAGAGTCTGATCACGGACAGCGGGAAGCTCCACACTCTGGACCTGCTGCTGACTCAGCTGAAGTCTCAGGGCCACCGCGTCCTCATTTACTCCCAGATGACCCGCATGATCGACCTGCTGGAGGTGAGCGCTTTCACAGTCCTCGCTCCCTTATTCACTGCAGCGCCCGAGGAAAACGAATAATAATCACAACACCGATCTTATTCACAGCGCTCGCACACACACACACACAACACACACACACACACACATACACACACACATACACACACACACACACACACACACACACACACACACACACACACACACACACACACATACACACACACACACACACACACACACACACACACACACACACACACACACACACACACACACACACACACACACACACACACACACACACACACACACACACACACACACACACACACACACACACACACACACACACACACACACACACACACACACACACACACACACACACACACATACACACACACACACACACACACACACACACACACACACACACACACACACACACACACACACACAACACACACACACACACACATACACACACACATACACACACACACACACCCACACACACACACACACACACACACACACACACACACACACACACACACACACACACACACACACACACACACACACACGCGCGTGTCTCTGACATGATGTGCATTCTGATAGATTTTCCAAGGGTAGGTTCAACGTTCTGCCCTGAAACATATGTAGAGAGGTTTTAGATGGATGGGGTGGGAGGGTCAAATAGACATCGCAGAAAGAAATAGAATCTTCAAAGAAATAAAGAAATTGAGTTCAGAGAAAGAAATACATAGACTTCAAAGAAAGAAAGAAATATACATCAAAGAAAGAATGCAAGAAATAAAGAAATAGACTCCAAAGAAAGAAAGAAATGGACTTCAAAGAAAGAAAGAAATGGAGTTCAGAGAAATAAATACATAGACTTCAAAGAAAGAAAGAAATATACATCAAAGAAAGAAAGAAATACACATCAAAGAAAGAAAGAAATAGACTTCAAAGAAAGAAAGAAATACACATCAAAGAAAGAAAGAAATAGACTTCAAAGAAAGAAAGAAATAGACTTCAAAGAAAGAAAGAAATAGACTTCAAAGAAAGAAATAGACTTCAAAGAAAGAAATAGACTTCAAAGAAAGAAAGAAATACATATCTAAGAAAGAAAGAAATAGACTTCAAAGAAAAAGAAATGGACTTCAGAGAAAGAAAGAAATGGACATCGAAGAAAGAATGCAAGAAAGAAACAAATAGACCTCACAGAAAGAAAAAAAAATAGAAAAGAAAAAGAAATAGATATTGCAGAAAGAAATGAATGAAACTAATGTGAGAACTACAAAAGAAAAGAAAGAAAACATGAAATCACCACAGAAACACACGTCTTCCAGGAAGTTCTGCTTTTGACTCGCAGAACATTATCCCTAAAGGCCTGTGGGTCACCGAGGTGTGTGTTGTCGAATGTGAGACAGGTCTTTACGTTCCTCTTCGTTAGCAGTGGTTTGTGCCTTGAAAGTCTCCTATGGATATCATTTCTGATCTGATCTGATCTAAGGTGAGCGCGGCGTGCCGTTCGTCCGATGTTGTGTGCAGTGAGCTGCAGATGAAAGGTGACGTGTGTTGTTTTCAGATGTTTCTCTCTTCACCCGCTGTGTTCATTCCAGGACGTATTGTTCCGTCTTTATGTAAAGCCACAATGCCACTCTGAAGCTGCATGGGAATTCGTTACAGTGCTTTCAGCGGTTGTACCTTTCTTCAGAGATCTTTGAAGGCTGGAAGGAAGTTGCCAGGTGCTTATACACACTTCACTTCCTGTGTTTGTGGAGTAGGTGCACCATGGGAAATGTTAATCATGGGGGAAAAAAAAAAAACAGGACCGCGTTCGATGATCCTGTAGTCCTGTGACTTAACTGACTGCTCGCTCTGATGCCCCCCCCGCCCCCTTTAATCACACAATTGTAAGGAATAATACTTATAATCTCACACACACAGCCATAAACCCAGTTCTCAGAGCTGCGGCGAGCCTGCGCCGTGTGTTTGCTGAATGATGTCATGACCGATTCCTCGGCACTGCGTTTAGTTAGCTGTGGATTTATACGACCCAGCTGGAGTCAATTTGAGTCTCTGAGTCAGCTCTGGGGAACAGATTGCAATCTTTTGTTGTTTAGCTTCGACCTTGTTGGTTTTTCCTCTGATTTGACACTGCCTAATTTGTCGTGACATCAGTAGTGGTCATGTTTTGGGAGTAGATGTAGACGTTACTGTCGCACGACTCGGAGTAATGGCGAGATCTTCGGGGTGTACGCCGAACTCTTACCGAGCGTCTTACACATATTACATTACTCACTCAAGCTGGAGGTCATGAAGGCTTTTTGTGTGTGTGTGTGCGTGTTTGTGTATAACCTTTCTAACTTGTTAGCTAAGAAAGAACGCAGATTGAAAGAGAGAGAATAAATGAAAGACCGTGAAAGAATGAGTGGCAAAGAAAAAGCAAGTAAATTGGAACGAATATATCAGCAAAAATAAGTCATGGAGAAAGAATGAATGAAAAAGAGAGAAAGAGGAGAGAGGGAATGAACGAGAATGGGGGGAATGGATATGTGAGAGAAAATATGTGAGAGAGAAAGCTAGGGAAAAAAGAAGAATTAATGGAGTATGTAAGTAATAATTCATGAGAGAAAATGAAAGAAATTCATTACGAAAGTCAATGAAAGAAAGTCATTACACATTAGTGTGTGTAGTGTAGTCATTACGTTAGTGTGTGTAGTCATTACGTTAGTGTGTGTAGTCATTACGTTAGTGTGTGTAGTCATTACGTTAGTGTGTGTAGTCATTACGTTAGTGTGTGTAGTCATTACGTTAGTGTGTGTAGTCATTACGTTATTGTGTGTAGTCATTACGTTATTGTGTGTAGTCATTACGTTAGTGTGTGTAGTCATTACGTTATTGTGTGTAGTCATTACGTTAGTGTGTGTAGTCATTACGTTAGTGTGTGTAGTCATTACGTTAGTGTGTGTAGTCATTACGTTATTGTGTGTAGTGTAGTCATTACGTTAGTGTGTGTAGTGTAGTATTACGTTAGTGTGTGTAGTCATTACGTTAGTGTGTGTAGTCATTACGTTATTGTGTGTAGTGTAGTCATTACGTTAGTGTGTGTAGTGTAGTCATTACGTTAGTGTGTGTAGTCATTACGTTAGTGTGTGTAGTCATTAAAAAGGTTTAGTTCAGCTGCTTTAGTGTCTGATATATGTAATAACATATCGTTCGTCTCTCTCCTTTCCCTCAGGAGTACATGGTGTACCGAAAACACACGTACATGCGACTGGACGGTTCGTCCAAGATCTCGGAGCGTCGCGACATGGTGGCGGATTTCCAGAGCCGGTGAGCTGTTTCTTTTTCTTTCTTTCTTTTGTTTAAGGGTGAACGGGGTCCCGTGTTAGTGTCTGTCTCCGGGTGAAGTTTAGAAAACAAGCTGTAATTAGCGCTCAGTCTGTGAGGTGCCTTCATGGTCGACCTCCCTGTGCGGCTCTGGCTTGCATTATCTCCTCTCACTCCCTTCTGCTTTCCATTTTGTACGGAGAGTGTGTGGGATATCAAAATTTTTTTATTTCTTTTTCTCACTCGTTGTCCTCTCTCCCTCTCTGTCTATCTCTCTCTCTCTCTGTCTCTCTTCTGCTTGCAGGACGGACATTTTTGTGTTTCTCCTCAGCACCAGAGCAGGGGGTCTGGGGATAAATCTGACCGCTGCAGACACGGTGAGACTCTCTAATACACGCTCTCTCATTACGGCGTCACTCCGGGCGGGTTCACTGCTCTGCACATCGAACTTCTCACAACATCGTGCTCTCCTGATGCCACCAAAACGTTTTCATGAACCTTTTTAAATACAGAGAAACTAATAATGATGGTGAAGAATGTAAATCTAGACCCACAGGAGACCCACTTTTGAACTTTTCCACATTTTGCAGTGTGTTTTTATTTTTTATTTTTATTTAAATAATGAAATAAACCCCAGACGATATCCATTGGCCACACCACCACCATGCCAGTTTCAGGGACCAAAACTCTCTTTACAGAAGTGTAGTACAGGATGTTGTGTGAGAAACCGAGACAAAGACCAAAAAAAAAAAAAAAAAAACCAACCAAAAAAACAACTGTAACAGCGCCGAAAAGAAAAGAAAAGAAAAAAACAAAACAATGACAACAACCGCAACGGAAGAAAAGTTCAAGGACAGAAAAATAACATAAATAATAAAGCATAGAGGGGGGAAAAAGGGCCCACTAACAACAATGACAGCTGAAACTGGAGTAAAGAAAAAAAATCAGAGTAAATAAAACAACAGAAGAAAAGAAAGAATAAAATAAACGATGATCCATAAAGAGCGGAAACAGACGATAAATAAGACAACAATGACAACGGAGGGAAAAAAAAGGAAAATAATAATAAAGCAGAGGGAAAGCGGGACAATAACGACAACGACTGCTTCGCAAGTTGTCAATAAATTGTGATTTTATAACCTGAAAGGGAAAGCCTGTGTGGTAATGTGAATAAATTAGTTTATGATCCTTTTTCTTGTAATATCGTTAGCATGTCATTGAATATTCTATATCAGGCGTACGAGTGTGTGTGACGAGTGTGTGTGTCCTCCGTTCCTCCGCAGGTGATTTTCTACGACAGCGACTGGAACCCCACGGTGGACCAGCAGGCCATGGACCGAGCTCACAGACTGGGCCAGACCAAACAGGTCACAGTTTACCGCCTCATATGTAAAGGCACCATAGAGGAGCGAATCCTACAGCGGGCCAAGGAGAAGAGCGAGGTATGAAGAGCACTACCGTCTCCATCCCCCCCCCCTCCCCCAAACACACACACACACTCTACCCTTCATCTCCTGGAAAGAAATGAATCGAAAGCGGCGATCCTGAGTCTAATCACGCTCTCGCATGTCCCGTGTCTCAGATCCAGAGGATGGTGATATCAGGAGGGAATTTCAAACCCGACACCCTGAAGCCCAAAGAGGTGGTCAGTCTGCTGCTGGACGACGAGGAGCTGGAGAAAAAACGTGAGTGGGGTCTTCACCCGCGAGGTCTCAGAAACACGTCGACGTCCGGTCAGCGCTCGGCGAATCGTCGGTCCACGAGGCCGTGTTCGAAACGAGCTGAAAATCTGACGCGTAGAGTCTGGGGACGTAAAGTCGGGGTTCAGTCCGCTTCACTCCCAAAACTCCTTCGATTCAGAAACTCTAGGACATTTCGTTTTTGATAGCGAGTTTCAGATAAACGCTGCTGAATGAACGTACTACAGGTTTAAACATTAATTTAATGGAAAGAAAGAAAGAAATGTATAAATTCTCCTCCAGTTTTTAGACACAGACAGTGTGTGTGTGTGTGTGTGTGTGTGTGTAGTGCGTTTAAGGCAGGAGGAGAAGAGGCAGCAGGAGGAGAGCAGCAAGGTGAAGGACCGTAAGAGGAAGCGTGAGAAATACGCCGAGAAGGTAATTCAGCCCAGAAACATCCTTTTACATAGTCTGCAGATACAGGTACAGTTCTGGTCCTGCTGAGATTCTGGGTCACGAGCCTGTACTTCGTTTGCGTCCAGAGGAAAAAGGAGGACGACGCCGAGACGACGAAGAAGAAGAAAGAAGGCGTGAACCTGGTGATCCCGTACACCCCGTCGGCGGACAACTCCAACCTGTCGGCGGACGGCGAGGACTCGTTCATCAGCGTGGACATGGAGTCGGCCATGCCCAGCCCCTTCAGCGAGGTGAGCGAACGACACACGGCAGCCCGCGTCACACTTCCTCCCTCCTACGTTTTTTGATTTTCTTCAGCAAGCGCCTGGCACTTGAATCTCAAGGATTTGAGGAGACATGAAGGATTTGTTGCTAAGAGTTTGGCTGAGACGTGACAGGAAAGCTGACACGGCGACTTGTTTGCGCAGATCTCCCTGAGCAGCGAGCTGCAGCCGGGGTCTCTGCCGGCCGACGAGAGCAGCAGCGACATGCTGGTGATCGTGGACGAACCGCTGCCCACCAACTCGCCCGCCTCGGGCACCGGCTCCGTCTCCGACAACATGAACGGTGGGGAGAAATCTACCAATATCTCGATACCAAGCAAATATCACGATGGAGTTTAAAAGTTCGAAAAGTGTTCGGGTTTTAAAGGTTAAATAGGAACGAATTAAGAACGTGACCCCGCACAGTATTCATCACACACACTTATGTTATGAAAGGGGGGAAAAGTGTTAATGCATCGATGCCGTTGAACACGAGACGGCACGTGCTATTGCGTCATAAGATACAACAGCCAATCAGGACCGTTATGCAAATTTCCTCGGTTAACACCACTCGTATATCTCATTCCCGTGCTCCGAGACTCCTAGTCGCCTTTAACGCTTCATACGATCGATTTTAAATCGTGAAGGAGTTGTTCATTATTTGTTGTCTCTTCCAGATCCGATCATGGCCTGTAGAACAAGTTCAGCGAGGTTTTTGGGCGAGACTTAAGAATCAGCAGTTCCGCGAGTCCGAATCGGAGCGTATGTCGGTACTCGAGGTCCGTTTACTGTGCGGTTTGGTTTCCGACTGCGTGTAATTAAACAAAACGAAGAAAGGAAAAAAAACTGTTGTCTGAAAACTTGTTGTTTGGTCAGACGATGATGGAAATAAAAAAAAATCACCCAAGCAAGTAGGACAGCACTCAAGAAATGATTCACTAATGATATAAATAACTAGTTGAGAACATTCCGCCGGTCCTCATTACTACGGCTGTCTGCTTTGTCTCTGTGGAAAAAAAAAAAAAAAAAGACATCACGTCGTGTTTGATTCACTTCCGGAGACCGAGTCGACTCAGAGTCGACTCGCTTTATCACTAGAGTTCTCGCGGACCCGAATGAAAGTTTCTTATGCTTTTCCTTCTCGTATCCTCTTTAACGGACGTCACACGCAGGGACGCCTAGACATCTCTCTCTCCTACCCATAAACTCCTTCAAGATGCTTTTCGCCTGTGATCCATCAGCACATTCCTCCAGCACAGCCCTCATCAGCGACGGCGTTTCGCTTCGCCCTTCCTTTCCCTCAGGACACGGGCTCGGAGCCAGACACTAAAAGAGACCGGCCCTCGTGGAGCCGTCGTGTTTGTGTAGGACTCGCGTGCGGCGCGACGCGCGTGACGCGGGTAAGACCGACGAGCTATAACTCCCGAATTCCTCGTGCTCGTGTCCCAAAGCAGACAAAACAAGCGAGTGTAAGAAGGCCCCCCCTCAGCACTTTCAGGCAGAGTTTGGTTCACGTTGGATTTTCTCTGCATACAAAACTACTCGTGTTTCTTTTCGCTCGAGTAACGACCATCCATCACTTTTGTGGAAAGCAATGTCTCTCTTTAATCTAATTTTTACACGCTGAGGTACAAACCTTCGTCAAGTCGAATGTTCGTTAAGGTTTCTTGTTTTATTTTCTTCGCTATAATCGATTTGTTTATTTTTTTCATGACGAAACCGAACTGTTTGTCGACCGCACAGTATCGATCAGATCATTCCGGTCTTAAAACCGCATCGGAAAAACCGCATCTGAGTACGTGTTATTGCGTTAAACTTTAATAGCCTATCAGGTTCAGTATGCAAATTAGTTTCGTTGATGCATTTGCATTCGAATTTCCTTTTTCGTTTTTTTTTTTTTTTTGGTGGAACGATTTTCCTCGATTGATTTCATTGCCACTGATTGTTTGTTTGTTTATTATGGAGATGTTATGTGACAACAACAACAGCAGCAGGCAACGCAAATTTCGCGAAGTTTGCTTTGGTTGTTAAGATCTGACGTTCCAGCTGATGTCAGTCCGCGTTTGTCCTGCAGGTGTCTCTTCTCTAGACGTGTCGAGTCCGGGCAGAGGAAGAGCCGCTCGGAGCCGAGGCCGACCCAAAGGCTCGGGCACGGGCGGGAAGTGCGCGAGCAGGAAGGGTCGAGGGAGGAAGTCGACGGCCGGCAGTGCAGCAGCGATGGCCGGAGCGATGGCGGGTGCGGCGGCCGCCTCGGCTGCGGCGTACGCGGCGTACGGCTACAGCGTGTCTAAAGGTGGGTTCCTCCAGAAGGAAAATGAGTTCATTTGATCCGTAGTTAGCTTGCTAGACAACATGCTAGCGAGAAAGCGTACAGCTTTACCTCCGACTCCTTCCGTAGATGTTCAATGAACGTGTCCTTCACTAGGTTAACAGTAAACCTGAATAAAAGTCACTCCGTCCGTCTCAAACTCCAGCAATGTAACACGATTACGCCCACCTTAATGGTCATGTGACGTCTGATTCTCTTTTTGATTCGTTGTTAATCTCGTCCCTCAGGTATCGCCGCTGCTCCCGGCTCCGTGCAGCCGGCGATCGCTCGATCTTCAGCCTCCGCGGGGTTCATCCCCGTGGGCACGTCCTCCCCCCAGGTTAAAGGCTCGTCTCTGGGCTCCGGCGCTCAGCTCCTTCCACACGGCAGCTCGCACGTCCTTCACGCTCCCTCCAAGAGAGGCAAAGCTCCGAGCGGCCACGGCGGTGGACGGTAGCACCGCGCGGAGGTTATCGTTCTAGTTCGGCCAGTAACTTTAGTCGTGGGGTGCGAGGTTTTCCATGGTTTATGATGGGGGGGGTCATTTCCCCAGGCCTGTAGTCACTGTGAAGTAGGATGGTTTTTTGTTTTTCCGCTAAAATGCGAATCTGGTTTTCGTACGTTTTGAATGCGAACGAGATACGGACCGCTCGACTGCAACTCCACGCGTCGCTCCCAGGTTTGCACTTATCCATCACCAGGTCCTCGTTTCTGGGGCCACCAGCATGAATATATACTTCTTTTGTTGTTGTTTTTCGTTCCTGCTGTTTTGCAAGAACATTTAGTACAACTGTACAACACAGGGAATGGAAGAGGAAAAAAAAAAAAAAAGAAAAACTTCAAATATCGTTTACTCGAACACACCAGATTGTGAAAGATCAACCGTTCAAAACGCCAAACTTTTCTTTTTACAGCTTTTTTTTTGCTTCTGTTACTTAATATATAAATATTCTGACCTGCCAGGAGAAAAGGTTTTGTTGTTTTTTTTTTTGTTTTCTTTTCTTGAATGAAGGTGTAAATGTGACGCTGCTTTAAAAAACAAATGGATGGAAAAGAAAAGAAATTCACTACTCCACTGAACATTTCTGACCTGGAAAAGTCTTCGATGGATGTAAAATGTATCATAGCTTAAGTTAAAAACAAACAAAACAAAAACAAACCTGTTAATTTATGAAGATTTGTGCGAACTGTAAATTGTACCGGAGCTGTTTATTTTTAAACGGATTGAAAACGCATCGTTATTATTATTTGTATTTTTTTTTTTTCCCCCCGTGGCACCAGTGTTTCTGATTGTGTGTTGTGTTGTTTTTTTTTTAGGAGGGGTGGATGTGGCTATATTTGGTCTCTGAAGCGTGACTTATTTGTCCAGTGTTTGTAAATACCCCAGCGGATCGCTCCTTTCAACGTTCTCCGTATTTCCCATGATGCTCATCTATTTTTATAGGTCACCGTGTACATACGCGAGAAAGAAAAGTGTTGTTTTACTAACGTGGAGTCAATCCGAAAGAAGAATAATAAACTAAAGTTATTTTAAATGCATCTCTGTGATTTATCTACCAGTGTCTTGGCTTAACGGTGGGGTTTTTTTTAAATACTTTACTCGAGGGCAGTGTTCGTAAGAGTACACAACACCCGACGTAAATGTCTTCTAAGCCTTATATAACGAGCATAAGGACATTATTTGAAAAAAATAATGGATGAAATCTAATTACACACCGACACGGGCATCAGCTGGGCACAAAACCCCCACACACACATGCTTTTAAAACTGTTTTAATGCCTTCAACATTAAAACAACATCTTGGTGGGGCGCGAGCTCGTTTATTAGCGTTCGAACGGATAAAAGTGGCACATTTATTTCTGAACGCTTCACAGAAATCCCATATAAGGGACAGATCAGAAAAGGGCTTCCTCTAAAACTGTCGTACACAGGTCCACGTCTACGAGAAGGTGAACCACTGATCCACATTTCCTCTCTTATCTCTTCCGTCAGACCTGATAAGCAGGGCAGAGTGTAAACACAGGACTTCCAGGAGCACCGAGTTCCCGGTTTCTCTCCGGAACAGTTCCTGCGTGTGAGTAACAGGTGCGATGCAGTTACACGAGCCCGCATTAGGAAGTAATGAATGTTCTAGAAACTTAAGGGGTTCTGCGTGTGACGCTGTCCCCGTGAAACAGGGTGGGATGTAGCGGCGTTACTGTTCACACACACACTTTGTTAACGGAACAGCCTGACGCGTTTTATTCCTCTTTACACCCAACTATTTTTTTTGTAAATTCATTCAACACTTTAAATCCATTTGTAGTTAAGTGTTCCTGTTGCTATAGAATTTTTTTTTTTAAATGGAAGCGGTACATTAATATAAACTTCAATCAAAACCTTCTGAGCAATCAGAATCCAGCATGCTAAAGCGCCGAGGTGTAAATGAAATTCGAGACACGGTTGCGTTTAAGCACCTTTATTTAAAGGACACAAGTGAACGTACATGAACCCACTGGCTGTCGGGTTCGGAGTGCAAAATAAAAACAGAATGTTTCGAAGTGGATGTGCGTAAAACCGTCGTACGTGAGCAAGGTTAAAACACAGGGTTAAAACGCATGAGAACGAGGACTGGGTTTAGAGGTAGTGTTTTAGTTTAAAGATGGTGCGCACTTCTGGGAAGCCAAGAGTAAAGGCTTAAAGACGGCGAGGCAGGCCGTCTCGATGGAGAACAGGTGAGGGTCGTCGACCCCGGGGCAGCTCTGCCTCATGAACTCGGCCAGGCGGAGCAGGTACTCGACGTTGTAGCCCGTCTTCCCCTTGCACACGGCGATCTGAGCGGCGATGTCCTCCGGACGCGCAGGACCCAGGTAGTTCGGGTTGTCTTCTGTAGCGATGTAAACCAGAGCCTGGACCGAGGGCTGGTCGTCGTCACGCGGGATGAAGTCGACCATACGGGTGCCGTAGCCTCCTCGAACTGCTTCGCGGATGTTCAGGTAGGCCAGGGACTCCTCCATCTGGGAGCCGGTCACCTCGAAGGCCACGCCCCAGGTGCACTCCTGCAGAGGTGGGAGAAACGGTTCCATTAGACGCTCAAACCGGACATTAAAAGTAGTGTGAGCGCACGTGCTATACACGTGACGAGAGATTTAGTTACTTTTTTTAATGTTTTATTTAAAACAGAGCCTAGAGATAAATCTGGTGAGCGGTCACTGTTGGTGATCTATTTTTGGTGGCTTTTACAGCAAAGGTTTCCATCATTCCATCCATTAATCTATCCATCCATCGTGCCGCAGTGACAAAAGATGACTTTCTACCAAAAAAAAAAAACCCTAGAACCTTCTGAAACCCTTCCCACGTTTTGATATGCAAATAACCATCACGACTCGATGAATATGCTAGTTGGCCCGTGACGTCACGCTCAGCAGGAACTGGAAGTGCCACTTACGTCATCCGATTCCAGGAGAGTCACCACTCTTCCAGGCTGTCAAAAGAGAAAAACACACGAAGCCGTTACAGCACGCGCGTTCCCACAAGGAAAAAGATGATCTAGTCAAGTTTAAAGGGAAGGAGGGGAGGGGGAGGGGGGGGTCTCACCATTTCGTCACTTCCGCGGTGGAAGGTGTCTCCGTGCCAGAAGCGCCGCTTGTAGCCGCGGATGAAGCCGACGTGGCTGCGCTTGTACTTGAAGTCGGGTTTCCACACCAGGGAGCCGTAGCCGAAGATCCACAGGCTGCTCTTACCGCTCAGGATGTCTTGAGGTTTCATGGTGAGAAGTGGTTCGATAGCGTGCAAAACAGAGATAAAACCGTTCCAGGAGCGGATCAGGCTAACCCGCTAGCGCTAGCTTCCTCCGGTCGAGGAGCAGAGGTATCGGCTGGCTCACCGCTATACCGCGAGCGGTACCGGAGCCCAACTGCTTGGCAGTTGTGAAGATGGAATCGCGCAGATCTGCTCGTGTTGCCCGGTGCATGCCGCCGCATTAGTGTCGCCGCATCGCCGCTTTAAAACGCCATCTTTCTTACTTAGCCTGCTCGGCTCGAGATCAAAGCAAAGAACTCAACAACCCGCCCGACAACAAATCCAGAGAACCGCTCGCGCTTCCCTCGGATGATGAAATGAAGCGAGTCAGCGTTCCTTCCTTTATTCTGTAAGCTCGTTACCGCGGCGTTACGTCACCAGGACGCTTCCGCACCCTAAACCAATCACGATCTAGAGGAGGCGGGGCTTCACGTATCTCCATCCAATCATCACGTGGAGCGTTCCTATCGCACGCGAGCCCTTACAGACACCGCGCGCTCGTGCACGTTGTTTGCTCATTCTATTGGTTGACTAAGCTGTCAGTCATGCATTCCCTCCACTTCTATTGGTCTATCCGCGCGTATTTGCTTGTGGAAACCAGGCTGATGCAAGCCGAAACGCCGGTTTCAAGCAGGCTGGCTGAACACGCCTGAGGGAAGGGTTGCGTCAGTCAGGCTGAGGACGTCCTGTTTTTGTTTTTGTAGGAGGAATTGGGAAGGACATGGAGTTCTTACTGTCAAATGATCAAAAGTAAACAAATAAATAACTGTAGTAGCTCGTGGTCATGCAGCTAAAAAGTATAAAGTATACACCCAAAAGCAATACCAACAACAACAATAAGCTGGCTGTTTAATAAGTCCCTCGAGTTACTCACAGCAATATTAGTCAAAATATCATTTAAATGATCATGTGTGAATGTTTTGAAACAAACAAAACCCCAGAATAAATGTTTCAAGTTAAGCACGTAAACCGATCCGCATAACATTCGTAACTATAGTAACACACTTCCAAGAATGACTCACTGTTTCAGCGTAAAATCTTCGCTGCGTAAAATTATAATCATTATCTCAGGTTAACCATGTGTGTGTGTGTGTGTGTGTGTGTGTGTGTGATTGTGTGTCCTGCGATGGACTGGCACCCTGTCCAGGGTGTACCCCGCATCGTGCCCGATGCTTCCTGGGATAGACTCCGGGTTCGCCATGACCCTGAAAAGGAATAAGCGGTAGAAGGTGGATGGATGGATGGATGGATAGATAATCTCAGTTTATGTATTTAATCCAAAAAGATGCAGATTTTGAAAGTGTATCAATTTTTTTTTTTAAATCTATTTTTTTGTGCATGTTCTCCCCGTGCTGCGGGGGTTTCCTCCGGGTACTCCGGTTTCCTCCCCCAGTCCAAACACATGCCTGGTAGGCTAATTGGCGTGTCTAAAGTGTCCGTAGTGTATGAATGGGTGTGTGAGTGTGTATGTGATTGTGTCCTGTGATGGACTGGCACCCTGTCCAGGGTGTACCCCGCCTCGTGCCCCATGCTCCCCGTGACCCTGAGAAGCGGTATAGAAGATGGATGGATGGATGGATGGATAATCTATTTTCATCCACTGTGGAAATCAGTGGTCAGATTTTCCACATAATGTTTCAAAATATCGTCATTTTGTGCAATTATTATTTATAAATATTCACATTTTATAGTTTTATCAATTTATAGCTTTATTAAAAGCACGTTTCGCCCAACAGGGAACGAAAGATTGTTTGGAAACATGTGGAAACAAGTCTCTCTGACAAAACAACCCTGATAAACACGATGTCCTATCTGACTCCCACGAAACAGTGATTCATTACATCAAACAATAACAATGAGTGTCTCTGCTCATGTGTTTAATCCAGATTAGCACGGATTGGTAAAGTATACATCTTTAAAAACACTTGCATGATTTTTATTCTGTGTGTGTGTGTGTGTGTGTGTGTGTGTGTCGTGATAGTCCGTGGACAGATTTTCACACAACTGATCTAAATCATCGTTTCTTTGAGTTATTATTTATAAATGTTCACGTGTCTGGGACGTAGCCCACGCGTAGTTCTGTGGTCCGTTTGAGAAAACGTACAGCGCTGAACCTTTCCGCGTGACTCATCCAAGGACGAACTCGCGAACGTTACGTTGTAGAAACACGATGTGATTCAGTATTGAGATATGATTTTATTTATTTTATTTTTTTATGAAACTACCTGCTGTTCAGATTTTAAATCCACAAACTCCTACATTTAAACATAAAAACAATGTCATTTGTCGTATTTATTTAACGGAGTTGGATTCAAGGTCTAAATTTAAAGTATTTCTTTACTTCAGCCACAAATTGGAGAACAAGAGGCCGGTTTTTGCCTGCGGTGTTGTGTTTAACTTTGGCGCTATTCTTCAGAGGATGGATTAAACCCAAGATTCCACTTGGGGGTTGAACGTTGCCTCGTTTTTCACTTGGACGTATAGTGTGTGTGTGTGGTTTTGGTTTTTTCTTAGTTCCCAGTCTTGGCCTAGTTTCGTTTTGAATAATTTTTTTTTCTTCCTTTGGTGTTTTCCCAACTCTAATTCGTTAATAATAGCTGTAGGATTGGGAAACACCGTGGTCTGACTTCTCAACTTCGCCTGGAATAGATCAGATAAGCGCAGCAGACACATGACAAATTGAGTATTGGCCTTATTTCTTGCTCCTGCATTTTAAGCCACATGTAATCAATCTAGTCCCTGAGGAATCCTGAGCAGTCTACGTTTTTCTTTCTGTGGTCCGGTTACTAACCCACTTGCGCCAGGTAATCCCCATTGTACAGGCTTTAATACGGTGCTCAGGTGTGTTACGAACCGGAACACGAGAACAATACGGACCCACTGGGGATCCTAGAAGACAGCGTTGAGAACCTCGGGCTTAAACCTCAGAAGGGGAGAGAAGTAAGACTGCGAAACCGAGAGCCAGCTGCCAAGTTTCTGTAACACTGTAAGTCATTGTATCAACTTTGACTTGTCACAGTATTTCCACGAAGCCCAAAATCTGGAGTGAATCTGAAAGCAGCGCCATCCATCATCTCAGGCTTGGCTCCCGGATTTAGGAAAAATCAGCTCGGCTCTGTGAAAGCATGACCTAATAGACTACGTTCACCATCAGCTGCAGATACTCAGTTCCTGACTCAGGATTAAAGATGAAGATTCCAGGGTGGAATTACCGTCACCACCTAGATTAGTTTCCTATAACGCCGCACCCAAAGTATTCGTTTCCTCACCACACCGCAGCAATTTGCCAACAATTAGAATGGTTTATTTATTCATTTCAACGCTATGTCCATTTTTAGATGCGTTTTTATTTTGTGGAACGCCCAGGTGTTCCCTCACCAGCCTCTCTTTTTTTTTTCTCTCGCTGTCTTGAAGTGAATAAGATATAAAAAATTAAAAAAAGCAACAAAACAAACAAAAATAAAACACGGCTTGCCAGGTTACCGAGAAAACATGACTTTTACAAAGACTCCTCCCATCAATGTTAAATAAACCTCTCTTATAGAACACGTCATGTCAACGGTTAAATTTTCTTCTTTGTTAAAAAAAACGACACGTTTTCTGAATTTGTTCGGTCATCGTTGGTCAGAAGTTGATCAATTTTCCGTAAGAGCGTTTATTTTATAATAATGTTTTTTGTGGTTTTTTGTGGGGGGTTTTCACGGAAAAATCGCAATCGCATGAAATAGTTTTACCCGTCGAAGCCCTCTTCGATTCACTTGCGTCGCGATGACGTCACATGACGCGTCTCGGCCCAAATCTGCGGTAATTTAGAAACATTTTCAAAACGCCTCCTGGATTTTACGTTAATTGCCCCGAACACGAAATCGCAAAATCCTGGAGCGCCTGATCTCTGTAACGTTTCACTTTCTGAGTTTTACGCTTTGTGTAACCTTTTTTTGGTCTTATTGACTTCACGGACTGTTTGCAGCCGCTATAACGTGAGTGGGAACAGGAACTAACTTGTTTCGTAGACGTTCCTCGACATTAAACGCAGCTACACGCGGATCAAACGTGTGACGACTCAAACACACGTTGTCTTGCATCCTGTAAATGAACACAGTGTCCCTTGTATACGATTTTGTGATCAGGATATGACCCTCACCACATGGCCGCTCTTCAGTATTAATAGCGAGAACCTTTCTCCCAGTTCTACCCCGCTATAAGTTTAGGTAAACAACCCCCTCACCCTCTCACCACTCTCCCCTATTTAACCCTTCCTAATGTTTACCCCAGGCTCCTCTTTCCTCTTTAGTTAAAATAGGATTATCTATAAATAGAGGTATTAACTGGCATCGTACGATCCAGTCCCTTGTAAGCTCCTTAAAAGTCTGCGTGATGTATAGGGCTTTCCAGGAGCCAAGCCTTTCAAAGAACAGCGTGTTTACTCTCTCCACCCTGTAACCTAAAACCCTGGCGTCCAGGAGCGTGACCTTGTGTACACTGTAAACACAGCGTGAAAGAAGCAGCCGTGTGGATCCACCTCCGCCCCACCCCCGTCTTGCCGTACTGTATGTTCCTTTTGTTTCTTAACTTTATGTGTAGAAATAGCAGAATGTTCGTAGCCTTTTTAAGTTTTAAGTCCCGGCTTATTGTATTAAAGCTGAAGAGATTATTAACTGGAATGAAACATGTACAGTCGTGAAACCGAGGAATGTTAATCAGGACCATAAGATCAATAAATCATTCCGTTGCATTTATTTATTCCTCCAGTGAGGCAGGAACGCATTCCAAGGCATACTTGGAGAGCACAGAAAACTTTCCTGTGTCGGAAAACTTAAGGTAACGTTCTGCACTGGTTTGGTAACAGACGACCGGCAAAACTAAGTTCAGTGACAATATAATGGCTGCGAAAAACACTTAAAAGGAGGGACACAAACGTTTAAACAGTTCATATTTTTGTCACGATCTCCCCTGGAGTCCGTGCTGAAGTATTGCAGCGTGCTCGGAAAACCGAAGCGCACGCTCGTGCACGAATCCGGTGCGCGATCCCTTGGCAGACGCACGCTTTTCCATCTTCAATTACATTGAATTTGTTTACGTCGGACACGTGTTTTTTGTTATGGTTATGTTCTGTTGTTATGGTTATGTGTCATCCGATTGTGTGTCATCATTGTTTTCAGCTGTCCCGTGTTTAACCCATGATTACGTTTGTCATTTAAACCCCTCGTGTCTCGTAGCACATTGCGTAGTATTGAGTTTATCTCATTACCAAGCGGTTGTTCCTTGTTTCTCATTTTGATTCATGCTTATTGACCTTGTTTCTCGTCTCTCGTTTTCGATTCTAGCCTCGCCCAGTTTGTGTACGTTTGTACATCGCCTGACCTTTTGCCTGTGATTAGACCACGCTTCGGATTACCGTTTTGGATTTGTCTGCCTGCCTCTCTCTAATAAACGTCTTTAACTGCACTTGCGTCCGTCCTAACCTCCATTACGTAAGTTCCAGTTTGAAAGTTTCCCAATACTACAACATGAATGTAAAATCAGCTGATTGTGATCAGAACTTAGTCATTGTTATAAAAAAAAAAAAGTTATAAAGATGTCACAATACCCACAATATCTCAGAAACGTGTATGGTGTCATACTGGTTCATAATAATAATAACAACATATCGTCGTATTATATCGGCCAGCCCTGGTTTCATTTCACAGATGATCCTTCGTTAAGTTCTCGAATAATACGAACAAGCACTGACAATAATAATAATAAACATTAATCACGTAAATAAAGTAACGCACGTGATGACAGAAATGATTAACAAGCAAAGCAACTTGCCTAATTTCTTCTGCATTTCTGCCATATCATTTGCTCTCGAAGGGTGCATTTATATGTATATATATAAAATGAGAGAGAGAGAGGGAGGCACCCTTCCAGAGAATAAAGGTGGACTTAGTAAAGACTGAATGTGTGTTTTGTTTAGGCCAGTCCATGAAACATTGTCAGGAATCCAGAAGAAGGTCAGAGCACAGGCCGACAACAACAACAAACTAAAATGATTCATATTCACAGTCAGAAAAAAACAACAACAACAAAAAAAAACAGGCAAAGGTCAAACCAGGAAATACTATACACACAGAGCAGGGACTGGAAAACAAGGGCGTCGAGAAACACACAATAACGTTCGATGAACATTCAGTGTAACAGAAACAACTGGGTATACATAGACTGACTGATCTAACACAGAACAGGTGCACACAATAGGGTAAGAAAACAATGACAGGAGAGGAACAGACACCAAAACACGAGCAAGTGACTTTCGTCGACACGGAATCTGTGATGTGACAGGGGAACAGGAAGCAGCTCGGAAAAGCGAATTATTGGGGGGTGCCAATACTTTTCCAATCAGAACATATACAACATACTGTTTTTTTACTCGTCTTCATGTAGGGGTGCCGATCGTTTTAGAGTTTACTCTTATGGTTGAATTGGCGAGATTTCGGACTAATCCAGTTACTATTCTCTTTTATTTAATTTTAAATTAATGGCACCCCTCAACATTCTTTAACATGAACAGAAATAAAAAAGTGGAGTGAAGGAAGAAGCTGAGTACTGTTGTTCTCTCCAGTGAGGCTAATTATGGGCGTGCCAATCATTTTTAAATCAGCGTTAGGACAATTATACAGCGTCCTCATGTAGTATATTTAAGGTAAGTTTCGCTTGTTTTCATAAAGGGTGCCAATAATTATGGAGTTCACGGTGACAGCAAAATCTGAAGTGTAATCCAATCCAATTGCGGTAATTGGAGTCATTCCTAACTGGGTTTTTTTTTTTTTTTGTCTTTTAATCACACTACGCCCTCTTATTACTTTGTTGCAAAAATATTGACACCCCTAAATGCAAACTGTATGTCATCCTTCACAGCTCTGACTGCTGTCTTTAGGGTTCGAATATGCAGATCATCATCTATCATCATATGGGAACCATCGAGAGCTTTTAGCGCAGAAGATAACCCGAACACGTCGGGAACGTATAAAGTTCAGCATGTTGCGAAACACAAGCCGGTCTATAAAAAGCAAGAATGACGCAGAAGTGTGGAATATTTAAAGTACTTACCAGAAAGAACACGCCTGAGGCTGTTTCTGCATATCTCCAAAGGGTTGTGCCCTGCCATGTTTGTTTCAACTCCACAGTTATCGGGACCGTTGAACAGGGAAAAAAAATAAAGGTGTAAAGTTTCGCAATTTCAAATCGAAACGTTTGTAAATTTGTCAAAATTGGACACGAGACCATACCGACCCCCTGGACAGTGGGGAGAATGCTGAAGGGTTCGTCGAGTGATTTATCGGACATCGTGACGGTGCCTGGTTAGAGCTACAGCGTAAAACTCAACGTTTTAATGAGCATGCTCGGTAGAGGGAAAGAAAAAAAAAGGTAGACCGAAAACGAGGAAAAGATTCGGACGTGGATCAGTGATGACAGACGATCAGGATTGTTCCAGAAAAGTAACCATTTATCATTTTAACTTAACGTTACATTGATGGTATTCGGCAGACTCCCTTCTCCAGAGCGACGTACGATTATCTCATTCCTACAGCTGAGCGTTAAGGGCCTTGCTCAAGGGCCCAACAGTGGTAGCTTGGCAGTGCTGCGATTTGAACTCACGACCTTCTAATCAGAAATCTGACGTCTTAACCGTTGAGCTACCACTTAACACCTTGTTGCCTCTGCCAGGAGGTTACGATTTGAACTAAGACAGCGCTTTTAACAAAATCCTAAATCGGCGTCTCAATCAGCTCATTGGAACGTTCGCTCCGTAAAAAAAACCCCCACAATGCACTCTGCTCCCTTACTGACTAATGACGCGATGTTTTCTGAAGCCTCTCCGCTCGGACAACACGGCGGACGAGCTCCCAGCTTGTCATCGTCGCCGTGGCTCTCAAACGATCGCCCGCGTCACTGATTTTGAACTTTATTCGACGTTCTGTATACGGTTTGTTTGCGTCTAACAACTTTGACGTGTCTGATGGGTTTTTAAAAAGTAAACCAGCGAGCCTGCGATCCTGCTTGACGTACCGTGACGGAAAGGCGTGGGATTTAAGTCAGCAAATTTCTACGGTGTTTAATGTCGGAAAGATATGATGAGCAATGCCGTCGGTGACGTTTTACGACGCGAGTACGCCGTCGTGACGCCGGAAAAAAAAAAAACGAGTCATCAGTGTCCCAATGTGCAGTGACTCAGGGTCCTTACCAGCGCCTGACCTCGTCTACATGATATACTGATCCACCACCTACGGAGCGGATTAGGCTCACCCGAGTGTTTTATTTGAGATGTTGTGCATGGACGAGAGTCTAGATGTGTCTCCAACATTGTTGGATGTTATAAGAAGAGTCTCAGTGCTGCTGTTCTCTTCGGAAAATGGAACAATGTTTTTGAGAAATAAAATCAGTTAAATAACACGAAGGGTGCCAATAATTCTATCTGACATTAATATTAGGTCAGACTGTTAAACATATAGACGTCGGTATTTTGTTGTCCAGTCCAGTTAAACCTGTTACGGAGATGACTGGACCGTAATGACTGGATTATCTGGTTTAACAAAAACCAGCTCATCGACAAAAACGAGACGAACTTTAGTGGACGGCCCTTTTGCTGTCAAGCGAAAAGAACTATTATAGTTCCTCCTGGGCTGAATAACGACAAAAATACGCCTGATGCCAGCTAACACGTTGCATATTTCGATATGGGACTCGTTGTACATTTTAGAGAGCCTGGGTTTGTACAGTAGAGTAATGCAGCTAGAGTTTAACAGGTGCGCGGTAATTACAGGTCTTCTTCGTACAGCGGGGACTGGAATGGAAGTTCTGGGGCTTGTAGTATGAATTCGTCCGCCTTAAGGTTCTCTATAAGTTAGTGTTGCTCCAAAACAATGACATTCGCATTGAGAAATGTACTCTCTCTCTCGACCACTGACGCGGTTCGATGACGTGACAGTTTCCATGACGTCATTCTGCACTTCAGCTTCTCATCAGATTTTCTCTCCAATCAAACGCTCTCGAGAATCTGAAGCGTCCCGCCTCCAACGTTATAAAAAATCACCTCGCCTAACAGCTTTGTCTATTTAAAGAAGGGGAGGAGCCACTCGATTTGGATCAGGTGGTAGAGCGGGTTGTACACTAGTCGTAAGGTTGGAGGTTCGATTGCCGGCCCACATGACTCCAAATGACACCAAATGACTTCACATGACTCCAAATGACTCCACGTGACTCACGTGACTCCACGTGACTCCAAATGACTCCACATGACTCCACATGACTCCACATGTTGAAGTGTCCTTGGGCAAGACACTGAACCCCAAGTTGCTCTCTATGGCAAGTTAGAGCCTTGCATGGCAGCTCTGCTCCCACTGGTGTGTGTGTGAGTGTGTGGTGTGTGTGTGAAAATGGGTGAACGAGAACCAGTGTAAAGCGCTTTGTAGAACTGCTAAGGTTAAAAAAAAGCACAATATCAGTGCAGACCATTTACCACATGTCCCATCCTGACTTCCTGTTTCACTGGAAATGACATCGACACATTGATTAACGCTGTGCGTTTCAAGGCACTTCACGGAGACTTTAATGTGCCACTGTTTTACTCGTAAAGTAAACAAAGCAACTGTTCACAATGTGTAACTACAGTGGGGTCCAAAACCACGAGACCAACATTGAAAATCTGGGATTAAAAAAAATAAATAAATTCTTTTAAAATGGGAAATAAACAGAAGAACGTGAATGCTCAATATCTTGAATATTTCATATTTTTAACATTCTGCACTATTTTCTAGGTCCCTGTTTAAATGTAAGCAAATTAGGGATATCGACGAGGCTGACTGCTTTGAACAAAAGGTCTGATTAGACCGTGTCTAATCTGTTCTACTGAAGCACGTGTTCAGACGACGCTGATGGATTTGATCTAGAATGGATCGTCAGGTTTTGCACAAATTAGTGGCGTTCGTGCCAGATCAAATCATTACTATCGTTATAGACTATCATTACAGCAACAAAAAAAAAAGGGGGGGTTGGTTAGCAGATACCAGTCTGGACAGGATGTTGTTGCTTGATTTCCGGAGGTTTTTTGGGCTTTTTTTTCCGGAAAACTACTTGAATTTGCGACATTTTAATGGCACGGAATTGTTCTGCGAGGTCTTTCACAGCGATGTTTGTTGGTAAACGAGACCTTTTAGCTGTACTCGTGTTCGACGAAGAGGTTTTGGATGAACACGGGTCGTCACGACGTCACAAGGCACGTCTCGGACCGAGTGTGCGGAAAAGTTGCAGCTCCTCCGAATATCGCGGCATTTACTTTAGCGAATCCTTGGAGGGACCGAAATACTAAGAAACTCTGAGATTCACGTAAATATTCCTAACTCAGGCTACTGCTGATAATATAATTCATATAATAAATATAATAAACATTTTCACTAGTGTTCTCGGACTTTTGGACCCCAGTGTATGTTTAGTTGATTTAGTGTTGTTCCTGGAATTTCTGCTAGCAAGCTAGTCCTGTTCCTTTATTCCAGTGTAAAAGTGTTTCTCTTCAGTTTCGACTAAAGAGACTACTCCTACGTTTCGCTTCAGGTTTGTTTGATTGTTTTTCATTTCATTTTCCCGATACCAGACTGTCAACATGATGAGGAATTTATTACTCGTTATTATTAGTTACTTTGTTTCCCCTGTTGAACATTTAATGTTAAAAAAAACCATCGGCCCGAGTCGGTGTGTCTGAAGTCAGAGAGCGTGTACACGAGTGCAGGCGAACAAACCGCAGGCCGAGACGAAAACAGTCAGGAATTAGCATTGACAAGCAACGTCAAACATGCTCCGATCAAAACACTAATGGAAACAGATGCAATACTGGAGAGAGAGAGAGAGAAAAGAGAGAGAGAGAGAGAGAGAGAGAGGCTGTTTCTCAATTGAGAGAGAAAGAGAGAGAAAGTGAAAGAGAGAGAGATAGAAAGATAGAGAGAGAGAGTGGCTGTTTCTCAATTGAGAGAAAGAGAGAGAGAGGTTATTTCTCAATTGAGAGAAAAGAGAGAGAGAGAGAGAGAAAGAGAGAGAGAAAGACAGAGAGAGAGAGAAAGAGAGAGTATGACTGTTTCTCAATTGAGAGAGAAAGAGAGAGAGAGAGAGGTTATTTCTCAATTGAGAGAGAAAGAGAGAGAAAGAAAGAGAGAGACAGAGAAAGAGAGAGAGAGAGAAAGAGAGAGTATGACTGTTTCTCAATTGAGAGAGAAAGACAGAGAGAATGGCTGTTTCTCAATTGAGAGAGAGAGTGAGGGAGAGACAGAGAGAATGGCTGTTTCTCAATTGAGAGAGAGAGAGTGAGGGAGAGACAGAGAGAATGGCTATTCTCAATTGAGAGAAGAGAGAGAGAGAGAGAGAGAGAGAGAGAGAGAGAGAGAGAATGGCTGTTTCTCAATTGAGGAGAGAGAGAGAGAGAGAGAGAGAATGGCTGGCTTTCTCAATTGAGAGAGAGAGAGAGAGAGAATGGCTGTTTCTCAATTGAGAGAGAGAGAGAGAATGGCTGTTTCTCAATTGAGGAGAGAGAGAGAGAATGGCTGTTTCTCTTGAGAGAGAGAGAGAGAGAGAGAATGGCTGTTTCTCAATTGAGAGAGAGAGAGAGAGAATGGCTGTTTCTCAATGAGAGAGAGAGAGAGAATGGCTGTTTCTCAATTGAGGAGAGAGAGAGAGAGAGAGAGAGAATGGCTGTTTCTGAATTGAGAGAGAGAGAGAGAGAGAGAGAGAATGGCTGTTTCTCAATTGAGAGAGAGAGAGAGAGAATGGCTGTTTCTCTATTGAGAGAGAGAGAGAGAGAGAATGGCTGTTTCTCAATTGAGAGAGAGAGAGAGAGAGAGAGAGAGAGAGAGAATGGCTGTTTCTCAATTGAGAGAGAGAGAGAGAGAATGGCTGTTTCTCAATTGAGAGAGAGAGAGAGAGAGAGAGAGAGAATGGCTGTTTCTCAATTGAGAGAGAGGAGAGAGAGAGAGAGAGAGAGAGAGAGAATGGCTGTTTCTCAATTGGAGAGAGAGAGAGAGAGAGAGAGAGAGAGAGAGAGGCTGTTTCTCAATTGAGAGAGATAGAGAGAGAGAGAGAGAGAGAGAGAATGGCTGTTTCTCAATTGAGAGAGAGAGAGAGAGAGAGAGAGAATGGCTGTTTCTCAATTGAGAGAGAGAGAGAGAGAGAGAGAGAATGGCTGTTTCTCAATTGAGAGAGAGAGAGAGAGAGAGAGAGAGAATGGCTGTTTCTCGAGAGAGAGAGAGAGAGAGAGAGAGAGAGAGAGAGAGAGAGAGAGAGAGAGAGAGAGAGAGAATGGCTGTTTCTCAGAGAGAGAGAGAGAGAGAGAGAGAGAGAGAGAATGGCTGTTTCTCAAGAGAGAGAGAGAGAGAGAGAGAGAGAGAATGGCTGTTTCTCAATTGAGAGAGAGAGAGAGAGAGAGAGAGAGAGAGTGGCTGTTTCTCGAGAGAGAGAGAGAGAGAGAGAGAGAGAGAGAGAGAGAGAGAGAGAGAGAATGGCTGTTTCTCAATTGAGAGAGAGAGAGAGAGAGAGAGAGAGAATGGCTGTTTCTCAATTGAGAGAGAGAGAGAGAGAGAGAATGGCTGTTTCTCAATTGAGAGAGAGAGAGCGAGAGAGAGAGAGAGAGAGAGAGAGAGAGAGAGAGAGAGAGAGAGAATGGCTGTTTCTCAATTGAGAGAGAGAGAGAGAGAGAGAGAGAGAGAGAGTGTGGCTGTCTGGCGGTTTAAAGGCAGTGTTCGTCGATGGCGGACAGGGGAGGTCATGTAGGTCATATGACGAGATCGTGAGCTGAGAATCATGGGAGATCTAGTCTGTGGACTGTCACGGTCTGACTTTTACCATAATCATCTTTCATGTAAATTCGACAGTCAAGTCACAAAATCAACTTTATGGACGTTATGATGATTTTTTTTTTTTTTTTTGCGACCCCGAGCTCCCTGGTTATTAAACATCCTGCTTGTAGACCTGGACTGAAGCAGTGTGAGCGTCTGCCGATCGAGCCACCGCACACGCAAAACCCCTGCTTTAGACTCCAAGTCTCTGAATTCCTCATGTTTTTAACATTTAATTACGGCTGTGGAAACCGCTACACAGTTCTAGTTAAGATCGCTGTGTTGGTCGTTACGCCCGTATCGTTGTTGGTCTGTTTGACCGAATGAAACGAGTTCAATACAGATCTGAGAAACAGGATGGCTCGGACATGACGCGATCTGTCGGGGGATATTCGCTGAATTAAATCATCATAGTGCTAGCTACATTGTGTAGCACGAGAAGATCGCTGATGAATTGAGTCATGATTCTTAATAGCTTTAGAAGCTAAACTCAACAATTTGAAGCTAAACAAAGAATTTGGAGCTAAACTGAACAATTTGAAGCTAAACTGAACAATTTGACGCTAAACTCAACAATTTGACGCTAAATTCAACAATTTGACGCTAAACTCAACAATTTAAAACTAAACTGAAACAATTTGAAGCTAAACTCAACAATTTTAAACTAAACTAAACAATTTGATGCTAAACTCAACAATTTGAAGCTAAACAACAATTTTAAACTAAACTGAATCAATTTGAAGCTAAACTCAACAATTTTAAACTAAACAATTTGACGCTAAACTCAACAATTTTAAACTAAACTGAAACAATTTGACGCTAAACTCAACAATTTGGAGCTAAACTCAACAATTTTAAACTAAACTGAATCAATTTGAAGCTAAACAACAATTTTAAACTAAACTGAATCAATTTGAAGCTAAACTCAACAATTTTGAACTAAACTAAACAATTTGACGCTAAACTCAACAATTTTAAACTAAACTAAACAATTTGACGCTAAACTCAACAATTTGACGCTAAATTCAACAATTTGATGCTAAACTCAACAATTTGGAGCTAAACTCAACAATTTGGAGCTAAACTCAACAATTTGATGCTAAACTCAACAATTTGAAGCTAAACTCAACAATTTGAAGCTAAACTCAACAATTTTAAACTAAACTAAACAATTTGACGCTAAACTCAACAATTTGGGGCTAAAATCAACAATTTCAAACTAAACAGAATCAATTTGAAGCTAAACTAAACAATTTGATGCTAAACTCAACAATTTGGAGCTAAACTCAACAATTTTAAACTAAACTCAACAATTTGATGCTAAACTCAACAATTTTAAACTAAACTGAAACAATTTGAAGCTAAACTCAACAATTTGATGCTAAACAAAGAATTTGGAGCTAAACAAAGAATTTGGAGCTAAACTCAACAATTTGACGTTAAACGCAACAATTTTAAACTAAAATGAATCAATTTTAAACTAAAATGAATCAATTTTAAACTAAACTGAAACAATTTGAAGCTAAGCAAAGAATTTGGAGCTAAACTCAACAATTTGAAGCTAAATTCAACAATTTGACGCTAAACTGAACAATTTGATGCTAAACTCAACAATTTGACGCTAAACTAAATTTACAAACAAGAAGACAAACATTTGAAGCTAAACAACATTTGAGCTAAACTAACATGAAGCTAAACGAACATAAGTACAAAATTGGAGCTAAACTGACATTTGAGCTAATACAATTTGAGCACCATTTAGCTAAATTAACAATTTGAGCTCACATTTAAGTAAACATTTGAGCTCTAACAATTTGAGCTAACTAACTGAGTACCTTTGAATACTAAACATTTGAGTATTTGCTACACAATTAGCTAAATACAATTTGAGCTAACTACATTTGGACACTAATTTTGACTAACAAAAATTTGATTAAACGAACATTTAAACAAACAACATTTAAGCAAAACAATTTGGAGCTAAACCAACAAATTAAACTAAACTAAACAATTTGACGCTAAACTCAACAATTTTACGCTAAACTCAACAATTTGAAGCTAAATTCAACAATTTGAAGCTAAACTAAACAATTTGAAGCTAAATTCAACAATTTGGAGCTAAACTAAACAATTTGAAGCTAAACTGAACAATTTGAAGCTAAACTAAAAATTTGGAGCTAAACTGAACAATTTGGAGCTAAATTCAACAATTTGGAGCTAAACTAAACAATTTGAAGCTAAATTCAACAATTTGGAGCTAAACTAAACAATTTGAAGCTAAATTCAACAATTTGGAGCTAAACTAAACAATTTGGAGCTAAACTAAACAATTTGGAGCTAAATTCAACAATTTGAAGCTAAACTAAACAATTTGAAGCTAAATTCAACAATTTGGAGCTAAACTAAACAATTTGGAGCTAAATTCAACAATTTGAAGCTAAACTAAACAATTTGAAGCTAAATTCAACAATTTGGAGCTAAACTAAACAATTTGGAGCTAAACTAAGAATTTTGAGCTAAACAAAGAATTTGGAGTTAAACTGAACAATTTTAAACTAAACTGAAACAATTTGAAGCTAAACTCAACAATTTGGAGCTAAACTCAACAAATTTAAACTAAACTAAACAATTTGACGCTAAACTCAACAATTTGGAGCTAAACAAAGAATTTGAAGCTAAACAGAATTTGGAGCTAAACTAAACAAATTGATGCTAAACAAAGAATTTGGAGCTAAACAAAGAATTTGGAGCTAAACTCAACAATTTGACGTTAAACGCAACAATTTTAAACTAAACTGAAACAATTTGAAGCTAAGCAAAGAATTTGGAGCTAAACTCAACAATTTGAAGCTAAATTCAACAATTTGACACTAAACTCAACAATTTGATGCTAAACTCAACAATTTGAAGCTAAATTCAACAATTTGACGCTAAACTCAACAATTTGATGCTAAACTCAACAATTTGACGCTAAACTCAACAATTTGACGCTAAACTCAACAATTTGGAGCTAAACTCAACAATTTGACGCTAAACTCAACAATTTGGAGCTAAACTCAACAATTTTAAACTAAACTCAACAATTTGATGCTAAACTCAACAATTTTAAACTAAACTGAAACAATTTGAAGCTAAACTCAACAATTTGGAGCTAAACCAACAATTTTAAACTAAACTCAACAATTTGATGCTAAACTCAAAATTTTAAACTAAACTAAACATTTTAACTAAACTCAACAATTTGATGCTAAACTCAACAATTTGGAGCTAAAACAAAGAATTTGAAGCTAAACAAAGAATTTGAAGCAACTCAACAATTTGACGTTAAACGCAACAATTTTAAACTAAATAAAAATTTTAAACTAAATCAACAATTTGATGCTAAATCAACAATTTGGAGCTAAAAAAAATTTGAAGCTAAACTCAACAATTTGACGTTAAACGCAACAATTAAACTAAATGAACAATTTTAAACTAAATGAATATTAAACTAAACTGAAACAATAAGCTAAATTACAATTGAAGCTAAACTCAACAATTTGGAGCTAAACTAAACAATTTTAAACTAAACTGAAACAATTTGAAGCTAAACTGAAACAATTTGAAGCTAAGCAAAGAATTTGGAGCTAAACTCAACAATTTGAAGCTAAATTCAACAATTTGACGCTAAACTCAACAATTTGACACTAAACTCAACAATTTGACGTTAACTCAACAATTTGATGCTAAACTCAACAATTTGACGCTAAACTCAACAATTTGATGCTAAACTCAACAATTTGACGCTAAACCAACAATTTGAAGCTAAACGAAATTGAAGCTAAACTAAAAATTTGGACTAAACGAACAATTTGGAGCTAAACCAACAATTTGGAGCTAAACACAATTTTAAACAACCAACAATTTGATGCTAAACTCAACAATTTGAGCTAAACTAAACAATTTTAAACTAAACTCAACAATTTGATGCTAAACTCAACAATTTGACGCTAAACTCAACAATTTGGAGCTAAACTCAACAATTTGACGCTAAACTCAACAATTTGGAGCTAAACTCAACAATTTTAAACTAAACTCAACAATTTGATGCTAAACTCAACAATTTTAAACTAAACTGAAACAATTTGAAGCTAAACTCAACAATTTGGAGCTAAACTCAACAATTTTAAACTAAACTCAACAATTTGATGCTAAACTCAACAATTTTAAACTAAACTAAACAATTTTAAACTAAACTCAACAATTTGATGCTAAACTCAACAATTTGGAGCTAAACAAAGAATTTGAAGCTAAACTCAACAATTTGACGTTAAACGCAACAATTTTAAACTAAACTAAACAATTTTAAACTAAACTCAACAATTTGATGCTAAACTCAACAATTTGGAGCTAAACAAAGAATTTGAAGCTAAACTCAACAATTTGACGTTAAACGCAACAATTTTAAACTAAAATGAATCAATTTTAAACTAAAATGAATCAATTTTAAACTAAACTGAAACAATTTTAAGCTAAATTCAACAATTTGAAGCTAAACTCAACAATTTGGAGCTAAACTAAACAATTTTAAACTAAACTGAAACAATTTGAAGCTAAACTGAAACAATTTGAAGCTAAGCAAAGAATTTGGAGCTAAACTCAACAATTTGAAGCTAAATTCAACAATTTGACGCTAAACTCAACAATTTGACACTAAACTCAACAATTTGACGTTAAACTCAACAATTTGATGCTAAACTCAACAATTTGACGCTAAACTCAACAATTTGATGCTAAACTCAACAATTTGACGCTAAACTCAACAATTTGAAGCTAAACTGAACAATTTGAAGCTAAACTAAAAATTTGGAGCTAAACTGAACAATTTGGAGCTAAACTCAACAATTTGGAGCTAAACTCAACAATTTTAAACTAAACTCAACAATTTGATGCTAAACTCAACAATTTGGAGCTAAACTAAACAATTTTAAACTAAACTCAACAATTTGATGCTAAACTCAACAATTTGGAGCTAAACAAAGAATTTGAAGCTAAACGCAACAATTTTAAACTAAAATGAATCAATTTTAAACTAAAATGAATCAATTTTAAACTAAACTGAAACAATTTTAAGCTAAATTCAACAATTTGAAGCTAAACTCAACAATTTGGAGCTAAACTAAACAATTTTAAACTAAACTGAAACAATTTGAAGCTAAACTGAAACAATTTGAAGCTAAGCAAAGAATTTGGAGCTAAACTCAACAATTTGAAACTAAATTCAACAATTTGACGCTAAACTCAACAATTTGACGCTAAACTCAACAATTTGATGCTAAACTCAACAATTTGACGTTAAACTCAACAATTTTAAACTAAACTCAACAATTTGAAGCTAAATTCAACAATTTGGAGCTAAACAAAGAATTTGGAGTTAAACTGAACAATTTGAAGCTAAATTCAACAATTTGACGCTAAACTCAACAATTTGATGCTAAACTCAACAATTTGACGTTAAACTCAACAATTTTAAACTAAACTAAACAATTTGAAGCTAAATTCAACAATTTGGAGCTAAACAAAGAATTTGGAGTTAAACTGAACAATTTGAAGCTAAACTGAAACAATTTGAAGCTAATCTGATCGACTGGATGCTAAACTGAACTGCTGTGATTGATGTACAGTGCATGTGTACCGTGTTAGTGGCTGGATGAGAGAAGAGAGCTTTGAGATCTAAATGTAAAGTTCTTGTTTTCGTATAAACGTGAGTAACTGCACGTCGCCGCTCAGGTGAAATTTAAACAGGTAAAATAATAAGTATAGCGGTGGGGCACGGCGCGTGGAGTGTTCTTCCAGGCGTGACGACAGAAAGCGTGGGGTGTGAGGAGCAGTGTCTCTCTCTGAGCATGTCACTGACCTCTAGTGTTAATTAGGGAAACATGCACAGTGAGGAACAGCAGGCCTTCAGTTCTGAACATAAACATCTTCTGAGCTGTTCAACATCACACGCAGGTTCTGCTTCGTGTTTCTCTGCTTGTTTCGGTTGGAATGAACCGTATGCAGGAACTGGAAAAGGAATACTACAAATTATACTGTTAATAATAACAATAATAATAATAATACTTATTATTATTATTATTATTTACACACTGCATCCTTCTTGTTTATTCTGAACCTGTTTCCTGAAGCTGAATGGATCCATGTGAACTGATATGGGGGTGGGGACGACAACAACAACAACAACAACAACAACAGAAAAAGATGCGTGAGAAAAACGTTTGGCCTGTGCCGGCATGTTCTGCATTTTTTAATCAGAAAGGAAGCAGGAAATGATGTCACTAGGTCACAAACAGGATGCTGTGATTATAACACAATGAGAATGCCTGGCCATGTGATGGAGACCCTGAGGCCAAAGAGCGGGGCACACACACACACACTACACACACACACATACTACACACACACACTACACACGCACACACACGTATACTGTATACAAACACACACACATACACTACACACACACACAAACTACACACACACGTATACTGTATACAAACACACACACACACACACACACACACACACACACATACTGTATACAAACACACAAACACACACACAAAATACACACACGTTTACTGTATACAAACACACACACAAACCACACACACACATTTACTGTATACAAACACACACACACACAAACTACACACACACGTATACTGTATACAAACACACACACACACAAACTACACACACACGTATACTGTATACAAACACACACACACAAAACTACACACACGTATACTGTATACAAACACACACACGCACACACACACACACATACTGTATACAAACACACACACACACGCAAAAATATATACATATATGTATACAAACACACACACACACAAAACACACACGTATACTGTATACAAACACACAAACGATACTGTATAACACACACATACTAACACACGTATACTG
>CM022779.1:13535565-13543065 GCA_012411365.1 Ameiurus melas
TCTTTCTGTATTTCTGCTTTTCTCCGAATCCCTGCTGCTACACGCGGCTTTCTTCATTGCATCGATCCTGGTTTGTCCACCGATCCGACACGGAGCGTCCCGTTTGTCCCGTTCCTTTTAAGGCTTTTTTGTGAAATTTGGGAAAGCTGCATACAGTCTCGGAGAAACGAAATGATATGATTAGTACTTTTCGTTCAGACATTCGTTTCCTGCTGATTGGGAGATGGAAGAGGCTGTGATTGTTCACCCACTCCTCCCTCCAGTTCTTCTCTTTCCCTTTTTTTTTTTTTTTTTTTTTGCATAGCGGGCAATGATGCTGGCGTGAAGGTTTGGAAGTCCCAGGCACCATCGTAGTGATTGGTTGGCAGATGACGTGTCTGTGATTTCCACACGATAGTGAGAGAGAGAGAGAGAGAGAGAGAGAGAGAACTCTCACTCGCTCGATGTGTGGAGGGGACATGTCTCTGTGCCAAAGACTTTCCCCCCCTCTGGTCCTCCTGCAGTGCAGTCAGTGTAAGTCCTGCTTTTTTTTTGTCCTCACTTACAAGCTTGTGGGGGGAAAACCCCCGTAAAACCATAAAGCCATACCGTAGGGGTCAAAAAAGAAAAGGAAAGGAAAGAAAACGTCTAGGACTGTACACGTCTGTACACGAAAAGCAAACTTCATCTATCGCGTCCTCAAGTTTCTCAGAGCAGCAGTGAGCGGACTTCACAAAAAATCATCTCCAGTCTTTCAGTTCTTTTGTAAACAATCCAGAAAATTCTGCTTTTGATTGTGTATGTGTGTTCTTCGTCTCCCTCGCAGCTTCCATCTTCATCCTCCTGTCATGTCGTTTATACCTGCGGGGGGAGAGAGATAAACAATTACAGTTACAATCACGCGGCCCGTTCGGACATGTTAAAGAATCGAAAGGAGTTTTTTTGTTTTGTTCCGTTTTTTTTTCATTCCTTCTCACCTCGGTTGCTATGACGCATTCGCTTCTCTCCTCTGCTATTACAAACACAGACTGGTACATGGAGTCTCTCGGGGAGCATATCGTCGATATCCTACACTCCGGCTTTTCACTGCGCACACAAATCACACACTCGGTGTTAGCCTGAAGGAACCGTGAAGGCGCCTACGTTTATAGTCGTCGTGAAAGAAGATGGGGTCGGATTGAATTCTTTCACTCGGGTTTTCATTCACACACACGCACACACACACACACACACACACACACACTGTTGACTCACCTGTACATTCTACTCAAAGGTATTTTGTCTTCTAAACACTTTTCGTACGTGTGACTTTTATCCTCTTGCGTCGGGCTTTCCTTAAACTCTTTAGACGAGTTGTAGTCCAAATGGTAGTTCTTGAGGATGTAATTCGACTTGTCCTTACCGCAGTCCACCTCCAGGTCCACCTTCTTGTTCGTGTTCTTGAGCTGAGACGTCGGGATCAGGTTGTCCCGCTGCGTGTCCGATCGGTTGTTCATGGCGTCGTGAGTCCTTTCGGCAGCCGCCTGCCTGTGGACGTGGCGCAGAGCGATCGCCACCATGCACACGAGAATGAGCAGAGCCACCAAACCTACGCCCAGGGACACGGCGGCCCACTGGAAGTCGTCCCGGGACTCGGGTTCCAGGATAACGGGACGCGTGATGGCGACATAGTCGCAGCGCGGCCCCGTGAAGCCGTTGGGACACAGGCACACAGGAGAGCCGTCGGGGACGTTGGTGCACGATCCGCCGTTCAGGCAGAGACGCTGCGAGGAGCAGGACACGCTGTGGAGCTCGCAGTTCTGCCCGGTGTACCCCGGAACGCACGAGCAGGTGTAGTCGTTGACGCCGTCGTGACAGGTGCCGCCGTTAGCGCAGGGGTTCGAGGAGCAGTCGTTGATGTTGATCTCGCAGCGCTGGCCTGTAAATCCTGCTCGACAGCTGCACATACGGGCGCCAGCCAGGATCACACACGCGCCACCTGTGGAGCACCGAGTGTTCAGTTACACACAGGTAAACACAACACACACACACACACACACACAGGCAGAGCAGGTGGGGACGGGACGTACCATTAGCGCACGGCAGAGTCATACACTTGTCCACCCTCTTCTCACAGTTGAGTCCGGTGTATCCTTTAGGGCAGTCGCACGAATAGCTACGTCCGTTGTCCCTCTCATGGCACTTGCCACCCTGAAAGCAGGGCATGTCTGCGCAGGTCAGGAGGCTGTGCTCGCAGTGTGTGCCCTCGAACCCCGGCAGACACGTGCACGTGTAGCCATTATCCAGCTCCTGAAACATACACGACTTTTAGCCGACTGCTAAACTAGAAGCGTTCCGAGCGTCGCACTACGACATCAGCAGCGGAACTCACCACACAGTGTCCTCGGTTTCTGCACGGGTTGCTGTCGCAGTGACGCACCTCCAGCTCGCAGTTCACCCCGGTGTAGCCCGGCCTGCACGTGCACGTGTAGCTGCCCTGCCCGGTGTTCGTACACGTGGCTCCGTTTATGCACGGCTTGTGGTGGGTGCAGAAGTTCAGATCTAGTGTCAAATGTGAATGACAGCGCTTAAATCACGACCTAGAGTCAACGTGCTAGTTACGAAACCCTGCTTACACGCGAGTGTACTCACATGCTATTTATTAGAATAAACCCCTTTAGACATCCCAGTTTCACACACATCATTAATAAATGGATAAACGATACGCAAAAACATATGCAAAAAAACCCAAATAAACAAAAAAAGCGACAAAAGAACCCGGTTCGTGGTCCTGACTTGCATCGTGTCAGAAAGCTCAACAATTCTTTCATAACTGATTATAATATCAGCAAAGAATATTAGTACATCGCTAGTATATGTATATACTCTTAGAAATGGGTTCTTTGAACGGTTCTCCTATGTAGAAGAGAACCAAACTGTTAGACATAGAACCTCAAATGAATCAGATTGCTAAATCCATTATATACTGTACGCTATACTATATAAATATAAATATATAGACTATATTATATAATGGATGATTTTCATTAAATAGAAAAAAAAAAGGTTTCTACTCTTAGCAAACAGATCCTGTTCTTAGAAATGGGATTCTTTCTCTTACAAAAGGGTTCCTGCTCTTAGAAAACGGTTCCTATTCTTTAAGGGGGGAAATGTTTTGAAGAGTTTTACGTAGAACCTTTAAACATTTCTCCAGATGGACAAGAACCTTTTAGGAACCTAGATCCTTACGTTTTAGGCCTTTAGTGCTTCTAAGTCTCTAATGCTGACACTGATTCATTGGAATATTGAAATTCCTGGAATATCGGTGTGTCTTTTCATCCCAACATCGTCCGATGCTCGTTTCTCCCACGGCCGATGAAGGAGTTTTGTCTCTAGACACCATGAAATAAAAGGTTCCATACAGCTTCCTAAAAGGTTCTTCGGTTTGTCGCTCTGAGGAAACCCTTACGTGTTCTATATAAAACGCTCGAAACCATTTCACAACACTCACACATACATCTGTAATGGATTATACGTTCTATGTAACTCCATAACACAAAAGGAACCCTCAAGGATCTGCATTTCGCTGTAGTAGAACTTGTACTCTAGGCAAAGTTGAATCTAATCTAATATATATTGGGAAGGTACCACTGTGTCACGACAGGGGGGTTCCATTCAGGTATGGTTCTGACGAAACCTTCTGAACTCATTTTAATCTTGTGATTTTTTTTACTATCAGTTATTTACTTAATCAGCTCTTAGCTTGTTTTTGGACTGAGGTGGTGTTCAGCCTCACCTTGATCACAGAAGAGTCCTCCCCATCCTTCTTTACAGTGACACTCCCCTGGCTTGTGGCATGTACCATGTTTACACACGGGGTGTTTCTTACACTCGGTGCAGTACTTTCCCTCCCAGCCCTCTCTGCACCTGCAACACAGAACAACGCTTGTTTGAAGGAGAACCCAAATACACCTGTGTGTATATATAATCACACACCATGAATATTTACTAAATTGCAACTTGCACCGTGATATCATCTCGGTTCAACGATTCAACGTTCAACGTTCGTTGTGGGGATTTGTGTAGCGTTTAATTTTGTATAAAATGACATATAAGTGTATTGGAGGAACACCGATCCGTTAACTGGGGACAAAACCACAGTTTTCTAGCTTGTGTACTTACACACACTCTCCGGGGTTGGAGCAGTTCCCGTTAGCTTCGCTGCAGCCTTCAAGGCAGATCGCTGTGAAAGGAAATGAAAATGCAGATTAGTAACCACAGGAACTCAAATAATAAAGAAATAACTTTGAGAACAATCCATACATCAATTTGGTATAATAAATGTGAATTAAGCAACATCAATAAGAATCTGGTAGGTATCAGTGGGTATTTAGGGCTGTCTTCTAGCCCTGTCCCTCAGTCTCAGTCTCATTCACGGGTGTAAGGGGTGGCCAGTACCACCCTATTGTGAAACATGGCCACCCCAATAAGACTTTATTCCTAATTTAATTATCATCACATCATGTCATATGATGTTAAACTAGCAAACGATTGGTAACGAAGTCTCGTTTGTAATAGGCTGGTCTGATTAAGAACGGAACACCCACTACAACGTCTCTGGGAAATTCGTATCATCATTGTCCAGTGGCGAGGAACGGGCACGTTCACCTAGTACCTGGCCCAACGGACCACAACGAACCAAGAGGTGTGCAAACATTGGTCAAAACCTTTCCTTATGTTCATGGTATTTATTATTTGGGGTCACAACATCGGATTTCTACCGTTAGTGATAATAATATTGACTTGATAGGACTAGCATACTTCATAAGCTGTAGCCTGACGTTTTGTTAGCTACGCCCTTTTCGTAAACTTACCACGTTGCTATTTTGACGTAATAACTTGCTATTTACAATTAACGCATTATTTCAACTCGGTTAACTGTTATTTCGACGTAATAACTTCGGCTTGTCTTATTATTATTATTATTATTATTATTATTATTATTTTTACATATTATTTCGATTACTAGCGATTAGACATAAAACAAAATTTCAGTGACGCAACGTCTGGCTTTTGAAATAACGAGATAATACGCGCACATCACGAGAGACTGAGTCAACACAACGAGACCGAGTCGAAACAGTGACGCGATCTCTTGGAATAACGAGTTATTATGCTAAAAATAACGACACGTTTGTTGTACAGCTCAAAAATCAGAGCAGGAATTAGACACGAGGAGGAGGGACTGGTATGTCTGTTTGTGTGTGTGGACATTGTAGAATATGAAAGTTCTCCATCTGGACACAGTATTAATGACTTCATGGAAAGGAATTCATTCTCCTGACATGTCCTGACTTTAGCTACTCTTCTGCACACACAAAACAAAATGGCGCCGTTTCGTGCTGTTGAGAAAAAGTAGCTCCCGCGACGGGCGCACTGTAACCATGACAACGCTCTCACGACATGGCACGCAGTAGCTACTCTCAGCTACCGAACTAGTTTTGCTTGCTGTGTAGATTAGATTCGTTATTAGTAGTAATGGAGATTAAATTAAGATGGGTGTAACTCTGAGGCAGACGCTTTCATTGCTGCAAATTGTATTTTTTTTGGGTTGGGGGCCGACAACATTGCAACGTGGGAATATTGGCAATCAGGGGCTTCCGTAGCATCCCGATATATAATCATTGGTTCTAAACAGGCCACGCCTCTCACTGGTTTCCGAGTACCTGATTGGATAGCACCTGTGACGTGTGGGTTTCCTCGCTGTTTGTAACTGGCCTCTGTGTGGTTTTTTTTATTTTATTTTATTTTATTTATTTATTTATTTTTTTAAAGTGGGTTGAACTGCCGCTTTTTTAGACCGGAACAGATGCTCCATCTCAAAATTAAAAAAAAAAAAAAACCGGACAGCTGCCGCTATTGTTGTTCTCAGGCCGCGCGAGCCGTAATTTTGCAGCTGCCGCGCCGCAGAGCCACAATGAGAGCGCGCAACGGCGGCGCGTGGCGGATAATAACGCCGCGATTAGGGCGGCGCGTGCTCGCCCGGGATTAAGTTACCAAGCACGCGCTCTGTCTCTCTTTCTCTCTCTTGCGGCGGGCGCGCGCGCACACACACGCTCACCGGGCGCCCTAGTTCTGTCCCATTTCTCTAGTAATAAGCAAAGGCTTCTGCGCATGCGCACTTCTCTTTCATTAATTCCTGCTCATATATTAACCCCTCCACTCCCACTGTAATCTAGGTCACAGGTATTCACAGCCTTTCCTTCATCAGAAAGTGTGCAGCAGTAAGGTTCTAAGTAAACGATAAACAATGCAAATAGAACAGTTCTAGCCATGTTGCAAAGTTTCTTAATCTCAAGGAAGCAAAAAGGCATAAGAACTCTCACATCAGGTCTGAAAGTGGTTAACACCAGACATCTGATCTATGGTGACCTACAGTTTCAGTCCGATAAAGTCAGAGGGATAAATCAGACGAAATAGCACGAGACGCACGGAACCAGAACCGAACCCAGGTCCAAACTCAGAGCGTTCGGTAAAGTAACCCGCATGGGGCTCTTAGTAATGGCATTAACCATAATGACTGCTAGAGAAAGCAGCTGGCTTGACATATTGGACGTGTTCCCAGCAGAGTTGCCAGATATTGGTTTAAAATCCACCCAAGCTTCTCAAAGTGCACCCTGGAGGTACTAAACTGTACCACTACTTGTCACTGGACTGGTACCCTTACTTACATATCCCTTTACTATAGAGCTGTACTCCGAAAGGTACATGCATGTTAAATGGTTTTTAACTTGCATCATGTCCACATTTACGTATTAAAGGTAGAGGAAAAAACGATAAGCGACAAAGTAATTACAGTACAGTCATTTTTTTAGTACCCTTTTTTTTCTAAAAAAAAAAAAAAAAACGGTTATATTTATTATTATTACGTTCTGAGTTATGGTTAAAGGTTTAATCCCAACCTCATTAAAACGAAGACGAGCAGCGTAGAAATAACGTCCAAAAAAAAGGGTTTTGTGAGCGGAAAGTTAAGGGGTAAAAAAAAATGTAAGAGGTCCCTGGATGCTAAAAAAAATCCCTGAACGTTTAAGAACCCCTGCATCAAAGCAGCCGAAATGACCCTATCTTTACACAGATCTCACAGCGTAAAAGATGTCTTTAGTGTTTTAAGACGATTCAAATGATTTGAAATTTTAATGGATGTGGGGCGGTTGTGGGGCGGGGCGGAGGGGTGAAACGTGCAGAGTCTCATTTAAAGCCATCTGGATCGAATGAGGTTCGGCTACTACAGAACACCTCGATGAATATGGTTCAGGTGCAGGACGACAGGAGCGCGGCGTGCCTGGATCACATCTGAATTTCTTTTTAAAACGTTTAAAAAAAAAAAAAAAAAAAAGGTTACGAGGTTGGCCGATTGAAACAGAGGCCCCACGTGCACCTGAGAAAGCACACGGGTTTTTTTTTTTGTTTTTTTTCTGCTTGATGAGAGCAAGGTGAAGCACTAAAGCAGACCCTGAGTCTCCTAAAGGCCAGTGCGTGGTG
>CM022779.1:13548065-13605565 GCA_012411365.1 Ameiurus melas
TTGGCTCAGAAGGTGTTGATTAGTTCTCTATAACTGCAGCTCTGACAGTAGTGCAGCTGCACATCACACGTTTATATGAAGGACCTCGTGATGGTTTCTATAGCAACAGCTCGTTCAGAGGACATAAACAGATTTGGATACGGTGAAGTTTTCTGTAAGGAGATGTTTATTTAACGTTTATGGAAGGAGTCTCCAGTGCCAGCGCTTCGTAACAGTCCGCGGTAAAGCCGTAATGGTTTTAATGGTTTCTTGGTTACATTGATTTTGTCTTATTGACGTGAAGAGAGAGAAAAAAGCGACGCCGGTGACGTACCGACTGTTTATAGTTGCGATAACACGAGCGAGAACTGGAACAAACTTGTTTTGAGGACAACATGACATGTAACTAGGATAGTATCAGACTTTACTGCAGGTATTTTAACGCAGCGTATACGCCGATTGGTTGATATTTCTGAGGCGAGAGAAATCAAATAAACACAAATCTGAGTCAGTGCACTTTCCAGTCAACTGCACGGATGACTGCCTCATTTACAGATGATAAATACAGGGTCACAAAAAACACTTTCCGTTTCCGCCCAGCGCACGCTTCATTTAAAAGCAATATCACACTCGTAATCATGCTGCGTTACCGAACATCAGCATGGCGGTGATTACCCGCGGCCTCGTGCCTACAGCCGACTCTCAGCCGCGCTGATATTCAATACAGTACGACTGGGATATTGCTTGAATACACCAGTTCTTTAAACAAGAACTTATTATCAGGTGAGTAACTGACATTTCAGACAGAGTATGGCCAAAAATATCGTTATTTTTGCTCCAAGAACGAAAATCCTTCCCACAGAAGCCACAGCTGGATAGAGCGTTGCGTGTTGAACACACAGACTGACTGACAGCTTGTAGTAACTGTAGTAATGGTTTCAGGGTAAAGAACTACTGCTAAAATTGGAACATTATGTAGTGAACACAGACAATACACAAGTGATATGTTCCAGTGCTGTCTTACTAAATATCAGCACACTTGGAACACTACTCGTCCAATCAGATTAGTAGACCGGAACTATCTGCTGTATAAAACAAAACCTTGTATAAAACCTTGTATAAAACCTTGTGTAAAACAAGCCTTCACTCTGTGAGTTTGAATATTCTAAATTATATTAAAACTATATATTTTTTTTTATCAAGTTATACTATAGTATAGTATAGTATACTGTAGAATAGAATAGTACAGTACAGTATAGTAGAACACAGTATAGTACTGTATGGAACAGTATAGTATACTTTAAAATAGAATAGTATACTGTAGAATAGAATAGTACGGTATAGTATAGTATAATACAGTATGGAATAGTATAGTACAGTATAGTATAGTATAGTACAGTATAGTATAGTATAGTACAGTATAGAACAGAATATACTGTAGAATAGAATAGTACGGTATAGTATAGTATAATACAGTATGGAACAGTATAGTATAGTACAGTATAGTATAGTATAGTACAGTATAGAACAGAATAGTATACTGTAGAATAGAATAGTACAGTATAGTATTGTATAGTACAGTATGGAACAGTACAGTATAGTATGGTACAGTACAGTATGGAACAATATAGTATAGTACAGTATAGTATAGTCCAATATGGAACAGTATAGTATAGTATAGAATAGTATAGTATAGTACAGTATGGAGCAGTATAGTATAGTACAGTATGGTATTGTCCAGTACGGAACAGTATAGTATAGTATAGTATGGAACAGAACAGTATAGTATAGTACAGTATAGTCCAGTACAGAACAGTATAGTATAGTACAGTATAGTATAGTACAGTATAGTACAGTATGAAACAGTATAGTATAGTATAGTACAGTATGAAACAGTATAGTATAGTACAGTATAGAATAGTATAGTATAGTATAGTACAGTATAGTACAGCCCAGTACGGAACAGTATAGTATAGTACAGTATAGTACAGTCCAGTCCAGTACGGAACAGTATAGTATAGTACAGTATGGAACAGTATAGTATAGTACAGTATAGTATAGTCCAGTACGGAACAGTATAGTATAGTACAGTACAGTCCAGTACGGAACAGTATAGTATAGTACAGTATGAAACAGTATAGTATAGTACAGTATAGTATAGAATAGTATAGTATAGTACAGTATAGTACAGCCCAGTACGGAACAGTATAGTATAGTATAGTACAGTATAAAACAGTATAGTATAGTACAGTACGGAACAGTATAGTATAGTACAGTATAGTATAGTACAGTACAGTATAGTACAGTACAGTCCAGTACGGAACAGTATGGTATAGTACAGTATGGAACAGTATAGTATAGTATAGTACAGTACAGTATGAAACAGTATAGTATAGTACAGTATAGTATAGAATAGTATAGTATAGTACAGTATAGTACAGCCCAGTACGGAACAGTATAGTATAGTATAGTACAGTATGAAACAGTATAGTATAGTACAGTACGGAACAGTATAGTATAGTACAGTACAGTATAGTACAGTACAGTATAGTACAGTACAGTCCAGTACGGAACAGTATGGTATAGTACAGTATGGAACAGTATAGTATAGTATAGTACAGTATAGTATAGAATAGTATAGTATAGTGTAGTACAGTATAGTACAGCACAGTACGGAACAGTATAGTATAGTCCAGTATGGAACAGTATAGTATAGTACAGTACAGTATAGTACAGTACAGTCCAGTACGGAACAGTATAGTATAGTACAGTACAGTATAGTATAGTCCAGTACGGAACAGTATAGTATAGTACAGTATAGTATAGTCCAGTATGGAACAGTATAGTATAGTATAGTACAGTATAGTATAGTCCAGTATGGAACAGTATAGTATAGTATAGTACAGTATAGTATAGTCCAGTATGGAACAGTATAGTATAGTATAGTATAGTACAGTGTAGTATATATAGTATAGTACTGTATGGAACAGAATAGTATAACACAGTGTAGTATAATATAATATAGTAGAGTACAGTATGGAATAGTATAGTATAACACAGTGTAGTATAATATAATATAGTAGAGTACAGTATGGAATAGTATAGTATAACACAGTGTAGTATAATATAATATAGTAGAGTACAGTATGGAACAGTATAGCATACTGTAGTGTAGAATAGTGTAACATAGTGTAGTATAATATAGTATAGTACAGTACAAGTATGGAACAGTATAGTATTCTGTGGAGTAAAATAGTGTTGTGTTGTATAGTATATTACAGAACAGACCACTATACTATAATGTAAAATAGTGTAAAATAGTGTAGAATAGAAGAGAACAGTATAGTACAGTACATAGTATAGTAGTATAGTATAGACTACAATAGAACAGTATAGTATAGTACAGTATAGAAGCGTATAGTGTAATATAAAATAGTAATAGTATAGTATACAGGTGTACAGTAACAAGCACACACTCCTACATTGTTTATAAATTACATTTACAGTAACATAGTGGCAGCGGTGTGGTTAACTCCTTTACTGTAATTAATAATTCTATTTATATTTGCAATATTCGCTGTAAATAAAGAGGAAAACTGTTGCTGTTTTTTAACGGAATGGCAGAAGACCATTCGTCTTCACCGAGATTCCTTGTTTTGTTTTAGAATAAATTTTTATTCTTTTATTCTCATTCGTATTCTTAAGAGTTTGTGCATTCTTTAATTCTCAGTCAAATAAATTTTAATTTTTTCACTTTTATGTAGATAAAAGCACTTTTACTATACAAGTGCTACATAAAAGAACAACGAGAACACCAGTGACAGAATCAGTAGGTCTGGAAACAAAGCTACGATGTACAGGATATTTATTTACAGGATCAGTCTAGTATTAGTCTAGTTTCTGTCTAGTTGCAGCTCTACCTCTGACACTGGAGACTCCTTCCATAAAGGTTCAATCAAATATGTAAACCTATAAACCTATCAGCGATCACACACACATTTTAAAAAGTCCCTGTGAACGCGCCGTTACTATAGAAAGGATAAGCGCGTATAATCCGTAATCACATCCTACTATTACGCAATCATTTGGCTGTAATGTGTGTTCTGAATTGTGCATGAACTATTTGTTGTAACCTAATGAAAAAGGAGAAAAAAAAAAAGCCGTGATTCTCAGTGGGCCGATGGAGATGATAGCGGCGCGTGTCGTTTAGGGCTGAGTGGCTCGCGTGCCGCTTTCATGTGGGTCTCGAGCGCGTGTCGGTGATGGGGCTCAGATAACACTTCAGCTGTATGGTAATGAGCGCTCATTTAAATTCACAACCGACATCATTCCAGTAATAGTCACGATGATATAGCAAAGATATATAACACGGCGAGATATTCATGCGTGCTTTATTATTGCTTTTTCTTTTCATGATCTATATTTGCACTGGTACTGGTTTAGGCTATACTCATGCACATACACTAGCTGTAAGTCAATACTGTTATTTCATGAGCCCTTGCACAGGCCGTGATATTAGACACGCCTTCTCCCACACTGGATTATAATTTGCCCTCACAGTCAGGTCAAACCTGTTGACACTGCATAGATTCACCGCGTCTCAAAGCACAACTGTTTTTGTTTGTTTTGTTTTTACAGTTTGACGTATTATTTAGCTATTAGCTACATATACAATCCTAATTCACGGGTCAGTTCAAATGAATTCGGATTTGAAACGACTACTTTAGGTCGGTAACTTCAAACATAAGCAGCAATTATGTTGATGTTAATTATGATCTATGAAAACTCCTCTGTATGGAAGGTTCGGAAATAAAAAACCTCTAATGGCTCAAATGAATGCTTACAATCATATATACATGTGCCTAAAGGTCACTTTGAGGTAAAGTGTTTCTTAATCGTATATCTGGTTTATATTCATGAAGTGAATCAGTGCGGCGGTCATAAAATCTCACTGCAGAATGTCCCGTGTTTAGTTTCCAGGACTAAAAGGCAACACAGCGAGAGTCAGCTCAGCTCTCTAAAACCTAAATACAGTAAAATAACTACAGTAAAATAACTACATTAAAAATAACTACACTAAAATAACTACACTAAAATAACTACAACATAATAACTACAACAAAATAACTACAGTAAAATAACTACACTAAAATAACTACAACAAAATAACTACAACAAAATAACTACAGTAAAATAACTACAGTAAAATAACTACAGTAAAATAACCAACAAAATAACTACAACAAAATAACTACAGTAAAATAACTACACTAAAATAACTACAACAAAATAACTACAGTAAAATAACTACAGTGAAATAACTACAACAAAATAACTACAGTAAAATAACCAACAAAATAACTACAGTAAAATAACTACAGTAAAATAACCAACAAAATAACTACAACAAAATAACTACAGTAAAATAACTACAGTAAAATAACCAACAAAATAACTACAGTAAAATAACTACAGTAAAATAACCAACAAAATAACTACAACAAAATAACTACAACAAAATAACTACAGTAAAATAACTACACTAAAATAACCAACAAAATAACTACAGTAAAATAACTACAGTAAAATAACTACAACAAAATAACTACAGTAAAATAACCAACAAAATAACTACAGTAAAATAACTACAGTAAAATAACCAACAAAATAACTACAACAAAATAACTACAGTAAAATAACTACAGTAAAATAACCAACAAAATAACTACAGTAAAATAACTACAGTAAAATAACCAACAAAATAACTACAACAAAATAACTACAACAAAATAACTACAGTAAAATAACTACAGTAAAATAACTACAGTAAAATAACCAACAAAAGAACTACAGTAAAATAACTACAGTAAAATAACTACAGTAAAATAACCAACAAAACAACTACAGTAAAATAACTACAGTAAAACAACTACAGTAAAATAACCAACAAAATAACTACAACAAAATAATTACAGTAAAATAACTACAACAAAGTAACTACAGTAAAATAACTACAGTAAAATAACTACAGTAAAAATAACTACAGTAAAATAACTACAACAAAATAACTACAGTAAAATAACTACAGTAAAATAACTACAACAAAATAACTACAGTAAAATAACTACAGTAAAATAACCAACAAAATAACTACAGTAAAATAACTACAACAAAATAACTACAGTAAAATAACTACAGTAAAATAACCAACAAAATAACTACAGTAAAATAACTACAACAAAATAACTACAGTAAAATAACTACAGTAAAATAACTACAGTAAAATAACTACAACAAAGTAACTACAGTAAAACAACTACAGTAAAATAACTACAGTAAAATAACTACAGTAAAATAACCAACAAAATAACTACAGTAAAACAACTAACAAAAACTGTAAAATAACATAAAAATAACTACAACAAAATACGATAAAAATAACTACAGTAAAATAATACAACAAGTAACAGTAAAATAACTACAACAAAGTAACTACAGTAAAATAACTACAGTAAAATAACTAAGAAAATAACTACAACAAAATAACTACAGTAAAATAACTACAGTAAAATAACTACAGTAAAATAACTACAACAAAATAACTACAGTAAAACAACTACAGTAAAATAACTACAGTAAAATAACTACAGTAAAATAACCAACAAAATAACTACAGTAAAACAACTACAGTAAAATAACTACAGTAAAATAACTACAGTAAAATAACCAACAAAATAACTACAGTAAAATAACTACAACAAAATAACTACAGTAAAATAACTACAGTAAAATAACTACAGTAAAATAACTACAACAAAGTAACTACAGTAAAATAACTACAGTAAAATAACTACAACAAAATAACTACAGTAAAATAACTACAGTAAAATAACTACAGTAAAATAACTACAACAAAATAACTACAGTAAAATAACTACAACAAAATAACTACAGTAAAATAACTAGGGTAAAATAACCAACAAAATAACTACAGTAAAACAACTACAGTAAAATAACTACAGTAAAATAACTACAGTAAAATAACCAACAAAATAACTACCGTAAAATAACTACAACAAAATAACTACAGTAAAATAACCAACAAAATAACTACAGTAAAATAACTACAACAAAATAACTACAGTAAAACAACTACAGTAAAATAATTACAGTAAAATAACTACAACAAAATAACTACAGTAAAATAACTACAGTAAAATAACCAACAAAATAACTACAGTAAAATAATTACAGTAAAATAACTACAACAAAATAACTACAGTAAAACAACTACAGTAAAATAACTACAGTAAAATAACCAACAAAATAACTACAGTAAAATAACTACAGTAAAATAACTACAGTAAAATAACCAACAAAATGACTACAGTAAAATAACTACAGTAAAATAACTACAGTAAAATAATTACAGTAAAATAACTACAACAAAATAACTACAGTAAAACAACTACAGTAAAATAACTACAGTAAAATAACCAACAAAATAACTACAGTAAAATAACTACAGTAAAATAACTACAGTAAAATAACCAACAAAATAACTACAGTAAAATAACTACAGTAAAATAACTACAGTAAAATAACCAACAAAATGACTACAGTAAAATAACTACAGTAAAATAACTACAGTAAAATAATTACAGTAAAATAACTACAACAAAATAACTACAGTAAAACAACTACAGTAAAATAACTACAGTAAAATAACTACAGTAAAATAACCAACAAAATAACTACAGTAAAATAACTACAGTAAAATAATTACAGTAAAATAACCAACAAAATAACTACAGTAAAATAATTACAGTAAAATAACTACAGTAAAATAACTACAGTAAAATAACTACAGTGAAATAACTACAGTAAAATAACTACAGTGAAATAACTACAGTAAAATAACTACAGTAAAATAATTACAGTAAAATAACTACAGTAAAATAACTACAGTAAAATAACTACAGTGAAATAACTACAGTAAAATAACTACAGTGAAATAACTACAACAAAATAACTACAGTAAAATAACTACAGTAAAATAACTTTAGTAAAATAACTACAGTGAAATAACTACAGTAAAATAACTACAGTGAAATAACTACAACAAAATAACTACAGTAAAATAACTACAGTAAAATAACTACAGTGAAATAACTACAGTAAAATAACTACAGTGAAATAACTACAGTGAAATAACTACAACAAAATAACTACAGTAAAATAACTACAGTGAAATAACTACAGTGAAATAACTACAACAAAATAACTACAGTAAAATAACTACAGTAAAATAACTACAGTGAAATAACTACAGTAAAATAACTACAGTGAAATAACTACAACAAAATAACTACAGTAAAATAACTACAGTAAAATAACTACAGTGAAATAACTACAGTAAAATAACTACAGTGAAATAACTACAGTAAAATAACTACAGTGAAATAACTACAGTAAAATAACGGTACCACATTCTTCCCTCCCACTCCGGTGGCACCTTTGATAGATCTTTGTAAGATTTCTTTATTTTAGAATAAAGAGTTTTAGGGAAAAACAGATTTAACTCTTCTGTTATGCTGGGGAAAAAAGCTACATCCATTATGTTATGGGTCAAAATGACTCCCACAGTTTAAATACACATACACACACACACACACACACACACACACACTCACACACACACACACACACACACACACACACACACACACACACACACACACACACACAACACACACACACACACACACACACACACACACACACACACACACACACACACACACACACACACACACACACACACACACACACACACACACACACACACACACACACACACACACACACACACAAGAACAGTTTAAAACAGTAGACCTTTATTATGGCCTGTCTGAGACAAGCAATAATCAGAAATATTTGCGTTTAAGTTCATATAAGTCAGAGAAAGTCAGAGAAACAGACATTAGGCAGTGTTTCAGATATCTCAAATGTGGAAATGGGACAAATTAACCTGTGATATAACAGCAGGGTTAAAAGAACATTAGTGCTCCTTCAAATTTGTTGAAGTTATACAAATGAAAGAAAGAAAGAAAGAAAGAAAGAAGAAAGGAAGGGCAGGTGAGTGGAGCGGGTGGGAGGGGTGGGCAGAGGAGGGCAGGTGAGGTGAGCGCACGGGAGGGAAGGGGGCGGGAGGGCAGGTGAGGTGAGTGGGTGGGAGGTGAGCGGCTGGGGGTGGGAGTGGAGGTGAGCGGGAGAGAGGGCAGGTGAGCAAGTGGGGGGGGGGGAGTGAAACGGGCGGGAGTGGAGGTGAGCGTGCAGGAGGGCAGGTGAGCAGGCACAGGTGGCATGAGTGCTTATGAAAGATGGTTTAATTGCTTTGTGGTCAGCGTTGACATTCGATCTCACTTTCACTGTCTCACTGTCTTCCTCTGCTCACACAGGACTTAGATTTTATACCAACTCTAAAATACACAACATTCTTTACTTCTAAAGTAAATCAAAGCACTGCAATCATTTACATTTACATTTACATTCACGGCATTTGACAGACGCCCTCATCCAGAGTGACTTACGTTCATTACATTCATTTGTACAGCTGAGCAGTTGAGGGTTAAGGGCCTCGCTCAAGGGCCCAGCAGTGGCAGCTGCTGTTTTTGAGACCTGGATTGTCAATGAGCGATTTGAACATTGTTCAGGAAATGAAAAACGCCTTTTCTGGACATTTCTGCAAAACGTATACATTTATGAACACGCAATTATGCAGAGTGAAAAATACACAACAATCCGAGATGTTTTTATACTTATTTACACGTGGCAAGGTGAAATTAAACACAATGCCGGAGACGCGTCTCGTCTTAAAAGTGCCACAGAAACGAAACGTTAAATCGTACTTTAAAAAAGAGAGAGAGAGAGAGAGAGAGAGAGAGTTCATCTAAACACACTGAGCATTATTTATACACACAGCCTACGGGAGCTACAGCTTAGTGGAGCGCTGCAGAGTAACGGACGTTAACCCCAGACCATTGTAACATTTACCACCCACGTACAGCTATAGTGCGATTTAAAGCCTGTGTGTAAATCACTCGTTATACACACACACACACACACACACACACACACACACACACACACACACACACACACACACACACACAAGTAGGAAGCGGAGAAATGGAGGGGGTCAGAAAGCTCAGAATGACTAAACACACACACACACACACACACACACACACACACACACACACACAGAAACAGCCAGTCCAACAATGTAGAATAATTCTGCTGTTAAAGATGTTTGTGAACAGGAAAACACATGAACATTAGTATTATACCGTATATAACGCTCTACGGATACAGAGATGTTTACTTCGGAATAAACGTACATCAGGGATGCACCCGAGCCGACGCCGAGTATCGATATCAGGCCTGGAAATGCAGCGTGACGGTACACGTGACAGATATTCCCATCTGATCCCCCGACGCGTACGATTTCGACTGAGACAAATCGTACGCATAAACACCGGACACAGCTAGCTTGTCTTAAAACCCACACTCGAGGCGCTCGGCTACTGTGAGGACTTGGATATGGGATACGCACGGCTCCAACTATCGGCAAAGTTACAAATCCGTACGACACGTGCGATAAATCTCCTTCGTTTCCGAACAGAAAAGCTTCGTCGCTATTGTCCGGGGATCGTGAGTTTGAATCCCGACGATGCTACGTTCTTCCGTGGCGGTGGGAATGGCGTACGCTTTGACCGCTGACGATCACAGCGACGCTCGGCGATCGTAGGCATGTATGAGCTCACGCACGTATGTAGAAGAGGGCAGACCAGACGACGGCGCTTTCCTTCTCACACTGTGACAAGATGCAGTGGTGGCTTCACGTGTTTCGCCTTGACGCTCTCTAATTGGTAGCTGGCGACCAAGCTACAAAGAAAATTGAGGAAAAGCTTCAAATGTGAGCAGAATTGTCTGTAATGTTCTTTGGATATTTTTAAAACAAAAGTTTATTCTGTTATAGGGTTCCGCATAGAACCATGACAGCGACAAACCAAAGAGTCCTGAGGGTTAAACAGGTTTTTTTTCTTTATGTGTGTGTGTGTGTGTACGTTACCGAGAAACTCCTCTTTCCTGAACGTTTCAAAAAAAAAACTTAAAGCTACAGTAGTAAGCGCTGACACCGGAGACTCCTTCCTTAAAGTTTAGAGTGTCACGGTCTCCTTACTGAAAACATCTCCGTGTCAAGGACGAGACACGTTTTCTATTCGTCCCAGTCAACGAGCTGTGACGGTACCGTGTCAGGACGAATCTGCTGTCGTAGAACATGACTCCACGCCTTCTGACCAATCCGAATCCAGAATGCAGCCATGAACTCGTTAACTTCTCCTGCAGCATCGAGTCACGTTACGAATCGGCGCTCGTGCAAAGAGGTCGTCGACGAGGCAGAAAGAGAAAGTCACCGAACAAAAGGACGCATTAGCCGAGCCGAAGCGATTGTTCTTCTCGTGTTTAGACAGCATTGTCCTGTTGCTTTTTTGTTTTTTGGTGAGTTTGCCCCCGTCCCACCCCTGAATAAATATGTTTCACGTGCAGCAAAACAATTGCTAAAGTGAGGCGATGGGGATCATATTCTGTTATTTGCACTTCGGAGCTTGCGGCGATGGCGAGCGCGCCCTATCTTATCTGCTGTCACGCCATTTGTCCCTGTTGCAGCCGAAATGTCATAAAAAGAGCGCCGATCGCATGGAAACCAGAGTTTTATGGTCGTGCTTCATGCATGGCTGCTGCTGATAAAAGCACAAATCCTGCCTGAGTGGCGTTTATTAGGAGTTTTAATGAAGACAGGTTTAGAAGGAACGAGATGCGCTTTGTTTTCCACGGCAGAGCTACACGGTGATGAATCGTGAACATTCGTATTATTAATGCACGTTTATTAATGCGAGAAATAAACCCGATTTCACCGTCCTGAGAGTCCTGGAGCGGTCTGGCAAGACAAGCATTCAAATCAAACCGTCTGCAAAGGAGAATATTTATTCAGTCAAACTATCCAAACTGTAAAGCAGTCATGTAACGGGAACCGAGGTAGCTGTGATTTCAAACAAAACGCCACGTGACGATCCAACACCCTGCTGCGAGAGCTGGAAGTTGTGTCCTCCCGTGTTTATGTCAGAAGAAAGACGGCCCTCGGGCCCAGTCTTCCTTCGCCTCATTTGCCACCTTTGAGACACACGGTTAGTTTTCGCCTTTTTTTCTTCTTCTCTGAGGCGGTCTGTAAACGTGTAAATCTCAGACACGTGAGTGAGAGTTACGCAGCCACAAAGTGTCACGGTGTGTATTTTGCCCTACGTGTTATTTTATGACGTGCTATGTAATCGAAATGTAATCGAAAATTGGCAGGATGATCGCATGTGAGCTCAAAAACAAACATTCCATCGCCTATCTGTGAATAATTTGCCAATCAAACAATATATTCTTGGGAACTGGTGAACACTAGGCATTATGTGCATTTCAGTGCAAAAAAAAAAAGCTCTCACGCAGCCCAAACCAGGAAATACTGACCTCTCACAGACCTGGAGCCAAAGTTTACATCCCCGCTGACCTGCTCTAGATAATTTAAGTCGTATAATGACTTAAAACTGGCAACATGTTTACTTTTAGTCATATATAATGGGTAGAAACTTCAAACAAACCTAAACTCTATTGAGATTTGCAATGTTTCAAGTTTAAGGGATCTGGAAAACAGCTCTAGCACACATTAAACAGGAAAATAACTGACCTGGACAAGGTAATGACTTACAACAGGCAGTTTACGTTGTATATAAGGAATAAAAAACTTTAAACTGACACACACGCTCGAGTTGAGCTGTGTTTCGAGTTTAAGAGTCACTGGGAATACAGCTCATGTTTTTGGACGTAGTCTAAAAAATATGAAATACGTTACGTAATGTATTTCATTTCTTATCGAATCCTCTGACAATGGACAGCATTCACTGCGAGAAATAAAACAGATGTTGATGTAATAGAAAATTGGCAGGATGATCGCATGTGAGCTCGAAAACAAACATTTCATCACCTATCTGTGAATAATAGGTATTTGCCTATCAAACAATATGTCTTTGGGAACTGGTGAACCCTGGCCATTATGTGCATTTGGCTGCAAAAAAAAGCTCTCACGCAGCCCAAACCAGGAAATACAGGCCTGGAGCAAAAGTTTACATCCCCACTGAGCTGCTCTAGATAATTTAAGGTGTATAATGACTTAAAACTGGCACCGTGTTATGGTTTTTAAGTGGTACCATCCTCAGGAATCTCACTGATCTTCAGGCTGCACCATGTGCAGCGATCCTCAGCAGCAGCATGTAACTTCCAACTGATGAGAACTCCAACCAGAAGTAGGGATGGATCAGACAGGTCCGGAGAGCAGAATGGGTCAGGATCATTGGTATCTCAGGAGTATCATGTGTAGCTCGACAGAAAGAGATTGGGAGAGAGAGGGAAAGAGAGGAAGAGATTGCTAGGTAGGCTTATTGCCCTGTAACGGTTAAGGTCAATGTAGTTTGCGTGAGTGAAAGTAGGGACTCGGGCAAGACTAGCTATGACAGCATAACTAAAAAGGAGAGCCAGAAGGTAACACAAACATGAGGACGCCCTGGGACATAATGCAGCCAGCCACTCCGCCGTCAACAAACCTGGGTGAACTTGTGAGAGTGGGGGGCGACAGCATCCAAGCATCCCAGTCCACCACAACACTCTACGCCTGTGAGCCTCTAGATCTGCTCCTTTACCTAAGAGAAAAACGATTCATAAAAAGCTCAACTAAACAAATATGTTTTTAGCCCGATGAAACAGAAAGGCCATGCAGAGTTACTGTATAATCAGAAAGCTTACTTCTAGCTACACGTGCTCCTAGTACAAGTACTTCTGTCTTGTCAGAATTAAGTAAAAGGAAGTAAATAAGCATCCAACGTCTAATGTCCTTTACACATTCCTCAACTTTACTAAGCTGCGGTCTGTCGTCTGGCTTCACTGAAACATACAGCTGTGTATCATCAGCATAACAGTGGAAGATGACTCCATGTTTATGAATAATTTGACCTAGAGGTAGCATATATAAAGTAAAAAGCAGTGGGCCTAAAACAGAACCCTGTGGAACACCAAATTTAACCTCGGTATGTGTGGAGAAGTCTCCATTTACATCTACGACCTGATAACGATCGAGCCAGGACAGGACTGTTCCCTTAATGCCTACAACATTTTCTAATCTATCAACGAGAATAGTGTGATCTATAGTATCAAAAGGTCGAGTAACACAAGCAGCGAGACACGACCCTGATCAGAGGTCAGTAGAAGGTCATTTACTACTTTAACTAACGCTGTCTCTGTGCTATGATGAGGTCTAAATCCCGACTGATACATTTCATGAATGTTGTTCCTGTGTAAGTACGAGCAGAACTGCTTTGCTACAACCTTTTCTGAGATCTTAGACGTGAAGGGGAGATTTGATATTGGTCTATAGCTGGATAACTGGCACGTTCGAGGTCAGGTTTTTTAATCAGGGGTCTAATAACTGCTAATTTAAGTGATTTAGGTACATAGCCAGTGCTTAGGGAAGAATTGATTATTTTTAGAAGGGATTTGATTACTTCTGGAATAATCTGTATGAAGAAGCATGTTGGTAAAGGATCTAGTGTACAAGTTGATGATTCTGAAGAGATGAATGAAGCTAGTTCGGTCTCTCTAAGGGCAGTAAAACATTCTAGTCGTTGATCAGATATTGCTATATTATTATCTACAGGGTTAGTTATAAAACTGTCTGTTTGAAATCAATAGTCTGAATTTTTGGTCTAATATTTTCAATTTTGCCAGTGGAAATGAATGAGTGAATGAAAGAGTTGCCCAAACCAGGAAACGCTGACCTCTCACAGACCTGGAGCAAAAGTTTACATCCCCGCTGGCCTGCTCTAGATAATTTAAGGCGTATAATAAAAACATCAAACTGACACCCACTTTCGAGGTGAGCTGTGTTTCGAGTGTAAGAATAAATGGAAATCAGGAATACAGCTCTCTCTCTCTCTCTCTCTCTCACACACACACACACTAAACCAGAAATTAACCTGGTGTAGGTAATTGAAGGTGTTCAGTGACTTACAACAGGCAACATGTTCACTTTAAGGTGTATATAAGGAATAAAAGTTAAAAAATGTTGCTGTTTTTCGAGTTTAAGACTCGATGAGAACAGCTCTCACACACTAAACCAGGAAATAGTGACCTTTCACAGAGCCAGAGAAGGCGATAGCAAGACATTTTGACAGTATTAACTGTCGAAAGAGCAATAGTTACAAATTTAGCTTAATTTCATCATTAATATGTGAACACACACATTTTGGATTGTTTTATTCTTTGTGATAATGAGTCAGCAGACATTCAGTGTCGAAAGGAAAGGTGCACGAAGTTTCGCATTCAATTCTAAGGTGAAGAAAGGACATATGTTCAGAGTATGACTGAAGAGAAAGAAGCAACATCTTTGAATGTTTGATGTACAAACTCCCCGTAAATACGGGTTTCTCTCCAACCCCTCAGAGCCTCACGGTAAGCGCCGACCCCAGATCAGCAGGTCTGACGTCCATCACCACGTTTTCTTTTACAGCGAGGCTGAGCAGCCGAGGCAGATGGCCTCGCTCCACTTAAATTACACCTCTATTAAAAACACGGCCGCTTCGCACGGCTTAATGCCACATTTGATCTCTGACCACAACCTGTTGTGGCTGATCCGTGAGCAGCTCTGCTATCATCCTGTATATCAGAGCAATATAAGCCACCTGTTACACTCGTTACACATACACACCATATTTGCTCACGCCGGCTTTGTGTGTTTGACGTAAGACTGATCCCGGCTGTAAAACAAGACAAATCTTGATTTGGGAAACATGGCACCGAGGAGAGCCAGCTTTCAGGGTTTCATTTAATTCACTTCAATCACAAAAGACTTGCCAGAATTTCTACACAAAATCCCAAATTAGGTTAAAAAAATGGTGTAAAATTTGTCAAGAATATTGCTATATTTTATTAAAAAAAAAAAAAAAATTTCTTCTATTTTTGGTCACGGACATTAAAAAAAAGACATTTAGACGTGAATATTAATAATTTTATTTATTGATTTCTTTTTTCTTAGATATAATATATTTATTTATTTTAAATATTATTACTTTTATAGTAAAAAAAATATATATATATTTACTATATTATATAACATATTTTAGTTGTTTTTTTCCCCCCCTTTTTAACTCATGGTATTCAAACGTAGACAATCCATTTTCTTTTTAATAAGTAATATTTAGAAATAGTCAAAATTCCTATCACAGGCAATGCTAGTTAAGTAATTAATTAATTAATTAATTAATTAATTAAAACCATCAAAAGAATCAAAATATACACTAAACTGTACCTCGTCGCTTATCTTTTGTATCTTTAATATACGTTTCACCTGGAAACATCAATACAGTGTACCTTTACATGATTTATGGTACATAATTATCTTCAGGATCGGCAACTTCACATCTAGCTCCACCAAACTGAACACGGGTGCCCCCCAGGGCTGTGTGCTTAGACCACTGCTGTTTACCCTGCTGACCCAAGACTGTGCTGCCAAGTTCAGTTCTGATCACGTCATCGAGTTTGCTGGACACTACAGTCATGGGCCTCATCAGCAACAGCGATGAGCCAGCGTACAGGGAGGACGTGAACCAGCACGCAGAATGGTGTCGAGACAACAATCTATCTCTTAATGTTCATAAGACTAAAGAGATGATTGTCGCCTTCAGGAGAAATCAAGTGGACCACTCACCACTGCACATCAACGGAACAACTGAAAAACTCCAGCATTCTTAGTGCGCACATGACTGAGGACCTCTCCTGGACTCTCAACACCACCTGCCTAGTGCAGAAGGCCCAGCAACACGTCCACTTCCTGCGGAGGCTGAAGAGAGCCAAACTCCCCCCAACCATCCTCACCTCCTTCTACAGAGTGACAATAGAGAGCATCCTGACCAGCTGGATTGTGAGGACATCTGAAAAGATCATCGGGGGTCTCTCTACCCACCATCGACCCCTCCTTCAACAAGCGCTGCATCCGCAAAGCCACCAGTATTGCGGACGACCCCCTCTAACCCCTCTCATGGATTATTCACCCTCCTGCCATGTGGCAGAAGGTACAGGAGCATCCGCCCCACCGCACTAACCCAGTAAGACTCAGTACTACTGCACACCTGCACTTTACACAGCTGCATCAGTCACTTTATACTGTTGGAACTTGTTTTTGCTGCCAGTATTGCTGCTACACTTGTGCTGCTACATTACACAAAAGCTTATATAGTCCATGTTTACAGTTTACAGTCCGTGTTCTGTGTATCTGTTGTCCTGTGTGTTTACTATACTGTGTATTTATTGTTTTGCACTCATCTCACACTGTTGTGTATTGGCACTTTATGTACTCTTGTTGCAGCATGGTACTGAAGAAATGCTATTTCGTTCCAGTGTATACAAGCTACATAGAGTGATGGCAATAGAAACCCACTTGACTTGACTTGATGTACCTTTCTAGGTGAAAAGTATGTATGAAGGTGCAAAAGGTGCATAATATATAATGTACAGTCTATTATGGCAATAAGTGCTCATCTTCTTCAAATGAGTGATTTTTGGGTTGGAAAAATGAGCTGCGAAATGATACTTCAGTGGATTTGTGGATTTTAATTAAATTGTTTTGAAATTTACTTAAAAGTTGAAGCCGCAAATCAAACTTATACTTCAACAGTGTGCTCAAGAAAATGTTTAAACATCAAATAATAATAATAATAATAATAATAATAATAATAATAATAATAATATAATAATAATAATAAAAATAAAAGAAATTCTAAGTCTGGAAGGTTTTCTGTTCTTCCCCCCGGTGTGGTCACAAGCTTGCAGATTTAAGTTAAGGTTAAGGTTATGGGGCGGAGTTAGAGGCGGGGTTAGCAGTTAGAATTTGTCTTAAATATTGAGTGGCAAAACTCGAAAAAGAAAAAAAATACAACCTCCTCACCATGTTTTTTCATCCAAATTTCTTTTCATCAAAGGAATAAACGACATACAAACTGGTATATAAATGAACGGCTATAGTTCATTGATAAGTAAAGAAATGGCAGAAATATGGGAACAATATACTGTGTAAAGTCAAGATTTATAACAAGTCATGGAAAGTGAAAATGTCCATCCATCCATCCATCTTCTACCGCTTATTCCTTCTTCAGGGTCGCGGGGAACCTGGAGCCTATCCCAGGGAGTATCGGGCACAAGGCGGGGTACACCCTGGACAGGGTGACAGTCCATCACAGGGCACAATCACATACACACTCACACACCCGTTCATACACTACGGACACTTTAGACACGCCAATCAGACTACCATGCATGTGTTTGGACTGGAGGAGGAAACCGGAGTACCCGGAGGAAACCCCCGCAGCACGGGGAGAACATGCAAACTCCGCACACACACACACACACACACACACAGGGCCCCGGTGGGAATCGAACCCCGGAAGTGAAAACGTAAGCAGTAAAATGTTTTCATTGGGAATGCAATTAGGCAAAACTACAATTATTTCCAATTATACAGTAAAATATACTTCACATAAAATGACAAAAGTGCTTTCCCCTTCAGCCTGTGATTACACTTACAGAAGTCTCCGTGCACACGCCTTCCATTCAGGAAAGGAATGACTAAACACCACCACCACCAACACCACCACAAAACAACAACAAATGAAACCGCTTGTGTACCTGGAACTTTCCAGCCACATTCTCCAGTTTGTGTTTACTAAACAGTGGCATGCGCTACTACCGATAATCTCAACTTCGATGGCCCTCCCTAAAACACATGACTCATGAAAATACGGACCATAATTAATTACACCAAACCTTTCTTTATAAATCGTTGTTGTTTTGTTGTTGTTTATTTCAAAAAAACTACTTGAAATGTTTAAATTTTCAAGCTAGAAAAAGTCAAATAAAATATCCACCGACCGAGTTGTAACATTCGGTTTTAACTGTAACATTGGACAATAAGTTCGGGATGTTTGTCATAGGATTTCCATTGAAACCAAAGTTAAATCAAATGAAAGAAAGGAATAAATAAGTCAATTTCCTGTTAAATACTTGATAAATCACTTTCTATATTTTCTATTTATGTATCCCAATGTATTATTTAATCAATTTAACAAATTTGTAGTTAAGACAAGGACGAACTTAATGTGATTCATATTATTTAATGTGTGCTATACAAGCACGGTAAAGTAATTGTACAATAATTCACAATCAAGTCATCACTTGAATCGCAAATTCATATTCAGATTCCAAAATCAGCACAATTTAAAAGTTGTAACTACACGTTTAACATTGAAAGAACAAAAATAAATAAAGAAGTGAATATGAAACGTACAAATATGAACAGAAATTAGGCAGCGCGATTTCAATAAAGTTTTAATTTACGTGCTCTATATATTCAACATTTAGGAAATTTATACTAACATATGTGGCGCACGGTGGTTTAGTGGTTAGCATGTTCGCCTCACCCCGCCAGGGTCGGGGGTGCCCTACGATGGACTGGCACCCTGTCCGGGGTGTACCCCGCCTCGTGCCCGATGCTTCCTGGGATAGACTTCAGGTTCCCCGCGACCCTGCACACATTCTCTGTGAAATTAAAAAAATATATATTATTCTTAATGTAAAAAAAAATAAAAAATCCCTGGTAGCTGCATTTAATGTTGTAGAACGTCCGCAAAACAAGTCAGTTCCTGTTCTCGCTTGCGTTAGAACAGCTGTTCCTTCGCCAGCCTCTCTTTATTTTCTCGCTTGAAGTTAATAAGACAATAAATAAATAAACAACATGCAGCTTGTCATGTTCCGAGAAACCACAAATAAGGGGTAAACTCCTCTACGTCGGAAAAGTTACAGCTCCAGCGCTGACACTGGAGACTCCTTCCGTAAATGTGAAATCAAAAGACGTCACTTTAAAATGTTTACATGGTGTACGATTCCATGTGAAGGAGCTGTTACTATAGAAACGGTAGTGTGTAGTGTGATTTGCAGCTGCATAGATATTAAGACCTTCGGACCAATCGTAATGCAGGATTGAACAGCGCTGTGGTGTAAGGATAAGGAAGTGAACTTGATCAACGGAAGGGTGCACGGTGGTAGGTTCCAGGCGTGCGGGTTGGTTACAGAAGGCATGTGGCTGAGAGAGAGAACGTAGATTAGAGGGACCACCTGCAGCCATGTAAAGGGTTTAGAGCATGATGCAAGACTGCATTATAGCTTTCCCTAATCTGCCTTGAAAACAAACTCCTTTCATCTGGGACATTTTGTACTATACCAGCTACACAGGCTCGGCCGGAGCTCGACTCCAATACCACTCTACGTTCTACTCTTTTAACTAGCGACGAAAACGTCAGTCCAGGGTCCGTCCACGTTACCAAACGGGAACCGATTTCCAATTCAAAACACTAGACAAGTCTCTACGTACAAGTCTAAGCTTCTCGCATGAGACGTGAGTTGTGAGATACGCGGCACATGGTTGGAGTGCAGCCAAAAGTAACACATAGTGGCCGCGTTCTTCTGTAAAGCCATGGCTATAATGGGATTAAGATCTCCAGCCAGAGCTAATCCCCACTTGTCTCTAGTGCACCATGCTGACAGATGAGATACAGAATAGAGTCAGTGGGCCAGTAATGGACGCTGTACTTGATTACAGTTGGACCGTTTTGTTTCGAAACATGCAAAAACATGCTATGGGTCGGATTCAGGGTGGCTTGACTCCTGTAGTTAAGGTGCTCAAGATTTGCTTCACTGTCCACCAGAAGATTTGGTTTTTGGTCGCTCCACTGGATTAATTTAAACAAAAACACACGCAAAAATGCTAAAATAAAACATTTGCTGTTAATACTACAAACCCTTGTGCGAAAATTAAGACACAATCTGTTCACATAAAAGACACATAAACGACACTTTCAGACACCCCTATAATGGGCCGTACCATTTCTCAACTGCCTCAAGCGTCACTCTTTTATTATGCACATGTTTTTTTTTTTTTTTCTACAGTCCAAATATAACTTTTACGATTAGCTAGCTAACTTAAATGAGAGGAATTTTGAGAGAATATATAAACATTACAATACATTATATCATAGCATTATTGAACTGTCCAATCTGATTGGTCAGAAGGTGTTTAGTTTAGTTTTCTATAACAGCAGCTCAGACAGCAGTGCAGCTGCAAACGGCAGCATTCTTTTAACGAGCTCGTTCTAATAAACTCGTTATCGTTGCTATAGCGACAGCTCCTAGACAGGGATTTGTACAGTGGATGGCCAAAAGAAACAGATAAAAAAAAAAAAAAAAGTCTGTAAAAGTTTATTTGTATAGAGATGTTTATTTAACATTTTTTGGAAGGAGTCTCCAGTGTCAGTGCTTTGTAACGTTTCAGAGGTAACACTGTAACATCTTCACGTTTTTCAGTCACGTGACAAGCTGTGTTTATTTTATTTTTTTTGAAAATAAAAGCCCTCAACGCCTCGAATGTCAAATTTCTAATGTCAAATCGTTGGGACTGTTTCTCGCTACACCACCTACTGCCAGATTTAGCTACCCACATTGAACTCGGGGGATTCCGCCTCTCGCTTATCTTGTGCTGGTGTGATTCATCCATCGGATGACTGAGGGGTTTGTTTAGGACAAGACAACGTCCTCAGAGGTCACTTCAAACAGGATGTGACACGTGGTCCTCACAGGGCTCCTGCCGCTAGTTTGACAGAAGAGTCCGTGTGTAATAAATAAGACTAAATCCTCCGCAAACGCACTTGGATTTTAACCAAAACACAGAAGGGCTTGTTTAAATCAAGTGTTTAAATGAAAATATGTCAAACACTGTAAATTAATGACAAACCTTGGGTTTTCGACGGAAACCGCAGACGGAGTAGAATAACAAAGCAATTAGTGTAGTGGTAGAATCAGCTTGTGCAGGTTTACGCCGCTTTGGGAGCCTGACTTTGACATGTTTATCGAAGATGTCGAGCTGAAAAATGATTGAGTCACTTGTAGAACACAATTTCTTTTTCCAGGATTCAAGAATACATTTCTTTACTGGATGGTTCGGCAAAATAAACCAATAAATCTAATAAGAAAAAGGTTTCATTGTCATCAAGAAATCCAGATTCTATGAATATGCAAATTAGAAACGCCCCCAATCTTACACCAACTTCCCCTCTGAAGCCATCTTTGCTTTGCTTGTATTTGCATATTACATTCACATTGATGGCATTTGGCATACGCCCTTATCCAGACCGACTTACATTTATCTCATTTATACAACTAAGCCGTTGAGGGTTAAGGGCCTTGCCCAAGGGCCCAGCAGTGGCAGCTTGGTGGTACTGGGATTTGACCTCATGACCTTCTGATCAGAAGTCCAACATCTTAACCTCTATTAGAATTTGATTGGATCTTGTATTTTATAACACAATAAAACACGTTCGTCTCACACCTCCAGGGTCCGGGGTTCGATTCCCACCGTGGGCCTGTGTGTGTGGAGTGTGCATGTTCTCCCCGTGCTGTGGGGGTTTCCTCTGGGTACTCCGGTTTCCTCCAACAGTCCAAAGACATGTATAGTAGTCTGATGGGCGTGTCTAAAGTGTCCGTAGTGTATGAACGGGTGTGTGAGTGTGTATGTGATTGTGTCCTGCGTTGGACTGGCACCCTGTCCAGGCTGTACCCCGCCTTGTGCCCCATGCTCCCTGATATAGGCTCCAGGTTCCCCGCGACCCTGTAGGATAAGCGCTATAGAAGATGGATGGATGGATGGAAAATCGTGGTCTTATCAAACATCCATATACTGGACCATACCATTTCTTATCTATACCAGGAAATTAGCCTTGCTAATATCTGTACTGTTTTGACGTTACCTTCATTATTGAAAATGATAAAAATGTAAAATAAAAAATGTGCTTTTAGACAGACAAGTGGCCATCTACAGAATAGTGCTACGTTGTTGAATTCTGGATTCTGATCGGTCAGAAGGCGTTGATTCATTTTCAATAACAGGTTCATGACAGGTTCTGATCTGTTATCGTTTCTATAGTCACAACTCGTTCAAAGATGCTCCAGATAAACGTGTGTAATCGCTGATACGGTGACGTTTCCTGTAAGGAGATGCTTGTTTAACACATGTGGAAGGAGTCTCCAGTGTCGGCACTTTGTAAAAGTCAGAAGTAAAGCTCTAAACTTTACATTGTCCTGAAGATGCCAGAAAATGTAATGTGACACGGTGTGGCTTTTTGTGTCGTATTAATTTTAAGACCGAGAATAAGTTAAGAAAGTTTTCTCGATGCTGCGGTGGACGCTACTCATTTTTAAAACCCCGGATCTGCTGGATCACACACGTGAAGTGAGGATGTGGTCTGGCTGTTGTTAGGAGCTATTTTTACTAAGCTATTATTAATTAGCTCGAATGGATGCTAGACAATATTTCCAGAATCAGGATGTGGAAACAGGAACAACGGAGCAGAATACAGTACACTCAGTCACTCACTCACGTACTGTAACCGCTTCATCCCGGTCATGTTCATGGTGGAGCCGGAGCCTATCCTGGGAATACTGGGAGCAAGGCAGGAAATACACCCTGGATGTAACACCACTCTATCGCAAAGGCATCATGTACACACATTCACACCTAGGGCCAATTTGGAGTCACAAATCCACCAGCTCGCATGTTTATTGGAGGTGGGAGTAGCTAATACCAGAGTTAAAGTGATCTCTCTTTCTTGACCCTGTTAAAAGCCTAGTTGCCACATTTTTATCTAGTTGTAGGCGGGATAACACCGTTTGAGGCAGACCAATATACAATGAATAATATGTACACACACAAACACACACAGTAAATAAATAACAAGGCTCTGGGGAGTGAATATGCGCAGTAGCTATTGAGTAAATAACAATATGAATGTATAAGTAATATAATATATGCAAGTCTTAGTCATAAATATATGTAAGAGATATGTACATTGTATATACAACAGTACCTAGATTATCCGTGGATAATATACAATGTATATACAGATAATATACAGATGCATAAAAATAACCTGCTATGAATGTATAAAGATAATATAGCAGTATATTAGATAAAGATAACCTATGAGTACATTGGAGAACCTGGAGGAAACCCATACAGACTTGGGGAACACGTGAAACTCTATGCAGAACCCATGACCCTGGAGCTGTGAGGCAGCCACGCTACCCGCTGTGCCACCGCACCACCAGCTTGGATGAACGAAGAATTTTCCAACCAAGAAAAAACAGCCAGGGCTGTGTTCCTGTTTTACGGTCTTGGCCTCGGCCTCACAGTCCTGGTTTTGTCCTGGCGTCAACTGAAGGACCGGTCACAGACGATAAAGCACCACATGTTGCCTTTAACCAAAAACGGATTCTGCTCTCGGGATCTAAATCATAATTAAGGGACGATTTCTAGAATGCTAATCAGTCTATTTAGAGACGAGTAAAATCCTGAATTAGGAAGCTGAGGTCAGAGGAAGTGACCTTTAAGGGCTGTGACCCCTATTTACTCAAAGCAAGTGCTAAGTGTGTGACCTAATTTCACCCTGTTTGTACTTAAACACTGGTTTAGCGACGTCAGAAAGCAGTTTCAATAACACAGGCTAGTCATAGTAATAACAAAGTTGACCTAGCTTGTTAGCAAACCGAGATATAATCATTTAATTAGCTTTCTGCTTTCTAACCCCCCCCAAAAAAAGAAACAAACAAAAAAAAGTCTGTAGTGTGTTGACCCCAGGTTCCCTGAGACCCTGAAGGATACACGGTATAGAAAATTGATGGAATATTTAGCCTGATGTTTGCTAGTTAAAATAAACGGCTAGTTAGGCGTCTCTCGCTAACCGCACAATAGCTGCCGATCTACGAGCTTGGGCTAAATGTGTGGCAGGGCCTACACGACAAGGTCGGATTGTCGTGATCCTAAAATGGACCTAATTTCATCACAAATTGTGTTCTGTGCAGCTCCACAGGGAAATGATGGGATAAAACGCAGCACGGGAAAACTGTCCCAGGCTCCGTGTGTGTGCTCCTGCTGATTGAGTTTCATGCTGTCATTACATGGGAAGCTAACAAGGTTCCTAATCAGCGGTCACCTCTCTGTTTCCTGGTTTAGTCATGAGGATGAGAAAGAGGAGGAGGAGGACGAGGACAAGGGGGGAAGCCGGAGCGGAAGAAGATGTGCCTGAGCAACAGAGGAATAATATTTCTGTTTATCTGCCGTGGGGATGGGTCTGAGGTATTTTTGGATGCCTGTTGTTTTTTCCTTTGCAAATTCCAGGTTCCGCTCCCCTCCCCCTCCTCTCGTTCCCAGCCTGTGAATGCACGGTCGCTTCCTCTCCCTTCTTCCTATTCTCAGCCTCTGATTGCTAGGAAGTTTGCGTGTGTGTGTGTGTGTGTGTGTGTGTGTGTGTGTGTGTGTAGGGTTCGTAGGGTGTGGAGGATGTGGCCATTAGAAGATGTGGGGAGAGTGTGTCAACATTTCCACGAGTGCTGCTTTCTCAGACACAGCTGCTGATGGGACCTGTGTGTGTGTGTGTGTGTGTGTGTTTGTGTGTGGATGAAGAACTTGCACACTTGAGTTTCACCTCTGTCCTTGCTGACAGGTTCTGCCACACTGATTCTTGGAAACGGTTTTTACGATGGTCGATTAAACACCCGATCTCATTGACGTTCACATTTTAATTTTTATTACCACAAGCTGACAAATTCCCTCCAGTTTAAAAATACACAAAATGAATAAAAAAAAATGTCAAAATTGCACAATAGAATTGTTACCTTCACTTGGTTCCAGATGTTAACGTTAGATAGCTTGCTAGCAGTGTTATCTCGCCAGCTAGCAACGATGACTACTAGTTGGAATTCTATAACACTTAGCCTAATTAGCTAGCGCACTGATTCCTTGATTCACTGATCCTTCTACCGCATGCTAGCTACCACTATGAGAGGATCAGGGCGAGACATAGCTAGCGGTTTCAATTACCATCCATCCATCCATCTTCTACCACTTACTCCTTGTTCAGGGTCGCGGGGGAACCTGGAGCCTCACATCTGAAGCCCAGGGAGCATGGGGCACAAGGTGGGGTACACCCTGGACAGGGTGCCAGTCCATCACAGGACACAATCACACACACACACACACACTCACACACCCATTCATACACTATGGACACTTTAGACACGCCAATCAGACTACCATGCATGTGTTTGGACTGGGGGAGGAAACCGGAGTACCCGAAGGAAACCCCCCGCAGTACGGGGAGAACATGCACACTCCACACACACAGGACCACAGTGGGAATCGAAACCCGGACCCTGGAGGTGTGAGGCGAACGTACTAACCACTAAGCCACCGTGTGCCCGCACTGGTTTTTTCTCTCAGGTAATTTAATCACTTCACAAAATCACATCACATCGAACTGCTAATCTTAAGAAAACTCAAACATTTCCAGATAAATATGGAGAAGTGGAATCAAAATAGTGACCAGAGATTTTTGTCCAGTAAACAACTTTCTGAGGTAATAGATTTTGACAGCGAGTGATGTAAATGTTATATGCTTCTGTCGAGACTTTTCCTACTCTTAATGAAACACTCGGACACAGGACGTCAGGGCAGTTTTTTCCTTAGGCAGCTGAGTGTGTTTGACAGAGCGCCAAAGCGAAAAAGCCGATAGTTCATGCCCCGCGAGAATGTTTGAACGTTGTGCAGGGATGCGGCGGCTTGCAGTAATCACTTTCCCTCAGACTGGGGTCACTGGCTAACACTAACACTTGTGGAATGGGAACGGCACGTTTGTGTGTATAACAAATATGATCATCAGTGAGCAGTGTGTGCAGAACGTTGTGATGTTTAGTGATGTTGTCATTTGCCTGAAGCACATTGTTGACATGATAACAGAGCAGTGCTGCTTCACCAACAGTCCAAACCACAAGGCCGGCTCTGCCTGTTTACAGAGAAACCACTCTGCATCCCGCTCCGGCCCCTAACGCTTCGCTTTATTCCGTCGGCGAGCACACACAGGGAGTTTCAGTCTGAAATGCAAAAAAAAAAGAAAAAAAAAAAGAAAAACTCCAACAGGAATGCGAGTTGAAAATGAAAAGAGTCAGTGGTGATAAGACAGCGAGGCATTGCTTTTCGTCTCGCTGCGGAATGCCATTAATCACGTCGAGTGTAGGGTTTTGTTTAAACACAAAATATGACATTTGCTCCAATTTTACCATGTTTTCTATAAAACCTGGCGCTTATATGAACTAGCTTGCTGGCTAATTTCAATAATGCTTTTAACCACACTGACTGATGTTCTAGAAAATCACAACTCAATCAAGTGTAATTATTAGCTTCGTTTGACTTAGATTTCTAGCGAACACGACTGCTTTTAGTTAGCTTGCTGTTAGTGCATTTGGGCTAGTCTAACAATAGCACAAGCTAGTCTAATAACATAGCTAACCTGCTATTTTTTAATATGGAAAACCTTGAAAAATGAAAAATCCCTTGGCTTTTAATATTAACGTTAGCTAGCTTGCTTGTGAACCTGGACAGTGCTTTTAATGACAAAATATGAACAGCGAAAGATATATGTTGGCTTAATTTTGCCTCGTTTGCTATCAAACCCGACTGGTTTTAATTACTAACCCTACTGTTAGTTTGTTGGCAAAATTGTATTCATAGTTTTAATAACACAGGCTAGTCTAATAACATTACCCAATGTTAGCTAGCTTGCTAGTAAATCTGGATAATGATTTTAATAACAAAATATAACAAAATATAGCCTAATTTTACTTACTACTTTAATGAGTACTGGTTTTAATTAGCCTACTGTTAGCTAGATTTAAAGCTAAGCTGGATAACTGATTAAATAAGAGTAGCTGGTATGATAATATAGTTAGCCTATTGTTACCTAGCTTGATAGCAAACCAATAAAATTGCTTTCATAATAAAAAAAAAAGAATCATTTTACAGAGTTTGTTAGTTTGCTTGCACACAGTTGTTAGTCACTAAAATAGTTTGAAACGTACGCAGGTTTTCTAATGATATAGTTAGCCTCATGTTAGCTAGCTGTTTAGCAAACCTGGATGGTGGTTTTATTAACAAAGTTTTAATAACATTTGGCGGTTTTTGATCTTGGGTGCTAGCAAACATTGCTGGTTTTAATTACTTAGCCTACTGCTAGTTCGCTAGTGACGTCGGATAATGATTTTAATTTTAAAACCGGGGCTAGTCTGAGAACATAGAAAATACTTTTAACCGAATTTTACTTCTAATTGTAATCTTAGCTAGCATTTGTAGTGACTAATTTGACTATTAGCGAACATGGAAGCAGTGCTTTACTTTCTCACACAAAGGCTATCTTTAAGAGGCTGTTTTTGTACTAGCGACTCCAGATGTTGCGAGGTAAAAGCACATCAATCTGATTTCAGACGGAGATAAAGAAAACAACAACAAACAAAGCTCAAAAATTTAATAAACTATATGGCTGTTTTAATGATAAGTAATCTTCCGTCTTGTCAGCTGTTTGCATCGAATTTCCTTTCCTAGTGTGGAGATCAGGGCACACTGATGAATGTTTGGAGTGTAAATATTTATGTGGGGTACGTTTCAGAGTGAGGTACAAACAGCCGACGTGTTTACGTCCGAGTACCTGGGCCGGCGCTGGATGCGAGGTAGGAGGTGGTGGAGGAGGAGGAGGAGGAAGAGGAGGAGGAGGAGAGTTATCTGATTCACTCGTTTTACTGTTTATTTACTAGTACATAAATTCCCATCATTGCAAAGACATTTGGTTAACGCCGAAGAGCAGATGTTTCTTTAAGTGGCGTTTATGTCGGCCTGTTAGCCGCCCCACACACACCCACGCACCCAGACACCCACACACCCAGACACACACACACACACTCTGCTCCATGACTGTTTATTTTGTCTTCTAAAAGCCTCGGGCATCTGTGTGACTTTCTCAAACGTATTCTGTGATTCTTCAGCAAATTCTTTTCTCCCAGATTTAGCGTTTAGGTTCAAATCTTTGTAGATTTACCGTGTCACAGTTCTACGTGTTCTGGGGATGATGTTTTGGAGAAAACTCTGGAACTCATTCACACACACACACACACACACACACACACACACACACACACACACACACACACACAAAACCTCCATTATGAGATAATGTTCACAAACACAGGGGGTGCACAAATCAAATCACACGATTAGGTTTCTGGGATATTAGTGTTTTGTTTTTTTATACTAGCCTAGCAACCAACAACGTTCTTTCTTCTCGCATTCATCAAACATCGAATTTTGCAAAGAAAAAAAAGCCTTTATCATATTTTTGGGCTTATTACTTTGCACGATCAAACTGCACTTCATGGTAGTCTGATGCACCTCAATACTGCTGACATTTCTACATCCGGTTTTTCTACAGGCGTTGCGGTAAGATAAGATTCATATTAAGAAAAATAAAATGTAAAAAATCCGTATTTAAGCCACACCCACTTCAGATTTCAATCTGTACACAGATAGGTTGCTCTGAGACTTGCTGACGTTTTGCCGAGGGCCAAATGACTACACTGATTCATCTGCTACGCTGGAATTTATATACAGCTAACTAACTTAACTAGATAACTAATCTAATAACAAAATATAACGCTTGGCCTAATTTGACCTAGTTTGCTAGTGAACTTCTGTTTTTAATAAACAGGGATTGACAATAGTTTTCAGACCACAGGCTAGTCTAATAACATAGTTCTCTTAAATGTTAGCTAGCATGCAAGTGAATGAGCTACTGCTTTTATTAACATTTGACCTAATACCTAATTACTTCGTTTGCTAGCAAACCTGACTACTGTTTTTAATTAGTTTAGCTTACTGTTACTAACTTTCTAGGAACACTGCTTATGAATAATGCAGGCTAGTCGATATCGTAGTTAGTTTAATGTTAAGGTTATCAAACTGGGATGATGGTTTTAGTTACAAAATGTAACACTTCTTCACCTAATTTCACCTATTTTGCACCTTGGTTTAATGAATTAGTCTATTGTTAGCCACTTTGCTAGAGTTGGATAATAGTTTTAATAGCACAGGCTATTCTAATGTCATAGTTAGCCTAATGCTTATTATTGGTTTGAATAACTTAGCTGCCTGTTAGTTTGCTAGCAATGTTTGATAATAATTTTAATAGCACAGGCTAGTCTAATAACACAGCTAGCTTCATGTTAGCTAGCCTGCTTATTCTGGCTTCATTTAAACTCATTTTCTAGCGACTATTACTGCTGTTAATTGTTTTATTCTTAGCGAGTGGGCTGGAAAATTCGGATCGTTTGAGCTACTTTTGAAAACTTTCATTTCTCAGTGTGACCCCTAGCCTCGTTTGACCTAGTTTGCTAGCAAACCTTACTGGCTTTAATTTGTCGGTTTGCTTGCAAAGTCGTCTAACAGACCATTACACATTAAACAGTTAAACTAGTGAGTGCCATTCTTCATGACGTCATCTTAGCTAGCCTGCTTTAGTCTAAACCTGGGCTGAACATCGATGGAGGAAGAGCGATCACTTGCCCAGCGGGCTCGCTAATGAATACATCATTTGTCCTCCCCTGGATTGTCACTGTCTTCTCATATCTTTCTCAAACTGGAGCATGTGCACTTGTGTAATAAAAACCAGAGAGGCCCTCAAGAAGCCCAGGTGATTAATCGCCGTCACTGGCCACTTATCACAAGAGGTTACGTTTATTTAACTCCTCAGTGTCACGTCCGATTTAAAAATTGTTTTCAGATGGAACATGCTTTGAGACAGATCTAAATTGTGATGTGTTTGGGTTAATAGTTAGGCTAGGTGTCTTCTTGATTCTTCACCTGTGAAGAGGTTAAAGGAAAAACATCATAGATCGGAAACGTTTTGTTGGAATCACGTTGGAACGTTCTTGCCCTGGCCTTTTTTTCTTTCTTCTCTGGATAGGAAACCTTGCACTGGATCTCGACCAATGTTTTTTTTTCTTTTCTTTTTTTTTTCCAGAGACCATCTCAGAGCAAAAATGACTTCATTCAGGAACAAAAAAGCGCAGGGATGAATCAGGGATAGGAAGAATCGGACCTTATTTTAGATTTCTCACCATCGTGATTCATGCTGTAAGGGACAGATGGAGGAGGGGAAACCTGAGGCGCGGTGGTGTGTATGTCACTCGCTTGTGATGATATGATAGCGGCTCGGCGTGGGAAATCTCAGCGCGTATTCGCCGTCAGTGTTATAAATGCTAATGTTTGTATGAAACATGTGATGAATAGCCTGTGGTTGTGATTTTGTCGAAACATGCACCTGCTTGTCGCCTTCCAGACACTACTTTGGAGTTAACTGCTTCGTAATTTTGTATACCGAGCAGAATGATGTTGAACGCCGTGCGCGTTACGTGTTCTGTCCGTGTCTGCTGTGTACTCATCACGGCTTCGTCGTCTCAGTAAACTGCTCGGAGAGAACACAATGCTGAGAAGGCCTTGCCTCTCTTCCTATTGTGGCCTTGTTAGGGAAATGAACGGGGTGTTCCGTCCATACTCTCCAAATCTTTTTCTTTTCTTTTCTTTCTTTTTTTTTCTGCAAGCATTGCATGGGAACTGTTTAGTTTATCAGCACTATTGTTCGAGGTATAATTCACTTCAGTGTGCCATGACACACTATTGCACACAGCAGGATATCAGGCTCATACACACCGAGACAATGGGCAAAATATCATTGCAGTCATCAGAGTGCGCGAACAGGGGCCGCTTCACATGGGGCACCAAATGGATCAGCGCCTGCGTTCTGATTGGTCGATACGCCGGTCCGTCCTCTGGATGCTCCACCTTCCATAAGCTCCTCGTTCCCACCTCTTATCCGAGGTTCCCACGCTACTCACTGGCTATCCTTAAACCATTAAGCCATACCACCATGCCAAACCAATAGGAAGTGACATCAGGAAGGGTATTCTAAAGACTTAAGCTTAGAGAATGTACCATTCCCAGTCCGTCTGTCATCCGAGTACTAACCACACCCGAGCCTGATCCGATGGCCGCTTTCCGAGTGGTGTAACGTATAATGTGTGTGTGTGGTCATGGTTTTATGTCCCCACAAGGATAGTTTCCTTTTGGTCACTGAGGTTAAGGTTATGGTTCGATTTATGGCGTATCAGTGCATTAATTATCTGAATTACTCATTATATCCTCATAACGATAGTAAAACAAATGTGTGTACAGTCGTACATGTCTTCCTTCAAAAGCTTTTGAGGTTTTGTCGCGACCTCACACTGTATTTACAGCAATTAGTCAAACCTTGACTGGAAATATGTGCACCGTAGTAAAGTATTACTCTTGGAAGCTGAGTAGTGCATGCGTCCAAGTGTGTCCTTTCACACAGGATTCAAATCCTGATGGTCAGCTGGTCATAAAGAACCTTATAAAGGTTCACGTTATCTTCCAGGTCACAGTGATGGTGGATCTCAGGAACATTGGGCGTGAGGTGGGAATACAGCCTGGATTAATACTAATTCTAATAATCTTTATTTATATAGCGTATTTCATACAACGTGAAGTAACAAAAACAACCAGAAATAAAGAAACAAATGCGCCACACGTTCACACCAAGGAGCAATCCGGCGTTCCCAATCTGCCAGCTTGTTTTTGGGAGGAAACCGGAAAACCCGAGCTCTGGATGAAACCCTGGAGCAGTGAGGTGACAACGCGACTCGCCACGCCACCAAAATATTGCTGACAAACAGTTTTTTTCAAAAACGGTATTGTATGCCCACTTGCTCGGTGTCTATTCGCTGTCCTGCACGTCATCTGTTAGCACTGTAACTTTTCTCATTGACACCACAGGTCATCCTAGCGATGATCTCATCCCGCACTGTCGTCACGTTTCTATAACATACCGCATCGAGGCCCTGGAGAACGCTGTAGAAGCCGTTTCACTGCTAAAATACAAAAGGAATCAATAATTAAAGCTTCCTTCTCAACCGTAACGTCACGCTGTCGACATTCTAACGTTTCACGTCTGAGGGCGCGTCGACGGAAATTCGGCGTGAAATTGATAACAGATAGCATCTTTTTACGTTACGCTAGGACTCCAGACCATTTACAGCGCGAGTGTAAGGTTGGAAGTTATTGCGGTGTCGTTCGTTGCTGAACATCTATCTAATAATGCTATTATGACCAGTTTAAGGAGACACCAGAGAGAGATAAAAGTTGTGTGTTAAATATAGCGAGAAGTTCAGCGAAGTAGCCGGTAGTTCAGGTTTAGGATGCTTGCTTGAGTTTTAGATATGGGATGCAGCTTGCTGGTGAGCAATGTCCTGTTTACCGTGACCTTCCTGGCTCGGGGATCATCTTTGACATCACTTTATTGTTTATGGCTGGATTCAAGGTGAACGCTTTACAGGGGCACCGTCTGATGTTCTTCCTGATTATAAGACGTGACACGACGTGCGATATAGAATGATATACACCTGTTTATTACGAAGCCTGTCTATGCATAAATGCATATAGGCATGGGTCAAGAGCGTCAGTTAATAAGATCAGACATCAGATTGGGGGGAAAGTGATCTCACGGACTTTGACCATGGCATGGTTGTTGGTCCCAGACAGGCTGGTTTGAGTGTTTCAGAAACTGTTGATCTGCTGGGATTTTCATAGATGACTGTCTCGATACTTTAACCTACAGAATGTTATGGGGAGCACCCTGTCCAGGGTGTACCCCGCCTTGTACCCGATGCTCCCTGGGATAGGCTCCAGGTTCCCCGTGACCCTGAACAGGATAAGGGGTATAGAAGATGGATGGATGGATGGATGGATGTTATGGGGAATAAACAAGCAGTAAGCAGCAGTTCTGCGAGTGGACACACATTGTTAATGAGAGAGGTCAAAGGTGAACGGACAGATTTGTTGAAACTGACAGGAAGGGAACAGTAACTCAAATAATCGCTCTTTACATCAGTTGTGAACAGAAAAGCATGTCCGAACGCACTGCGTTCTCCAGGTTTAGAACGGGTGCTCTTGGTGTATACATTGTGAACTTCTCTACAGGTTATGCACTGGGAGTGTGGAAATTATTCGAGCAGTTAATGAGTCTTTATTAGTCACCTATACATTACAGAACAGAGAAATTCTTTTTTTTTCCGCATAACCCAGCATGTCAGGAAGTTAAGGTCAGAGCGCAGGGTCAGCCATGATGGAGCCGAGAGGGTTAAGGGCCTTGCTCAAGGGCCCAACAGTGGCAGCTCGAACCCACGACCTTCCAGTAACCCAGAGCCTTAACCATCAAGCCTCCACTGCCCCCCAGTACTGGTTCGAACTTTGTGTGGTCCAGACCTAGAAATGAAAGAGGTAGCAGCAAAACTAGGAACAGGTTGTTTTTTTTAACGGTCATCAAGCCATAAAAATGCCAGCAGCCTCCAGCTCCAGCTTTTAATCCTAATTTATTTACGGCTTGATTTCAGGAACTTTTGAAGCATGCGCACGTCTTCATGAAGCAGCATTCCTGTAGATTATTGTAGATTAGGAACGGACGGTTTTTTTTTAAATATTTTTGTGTGTGTCGGACTTTATCGTATCCAGGTGTAGTACGGCAAACTGAGTGCCCCTTAAAGCCGTCCTGCCTCACTTCCTTGCCGCTCTGAGTCAGCTTCCTTTACAGCTTCACGTTCCCAACCGTTCCAGCCCTCCGTATTGGCCTCGGAGTGCCGCTTCCTGATGTCTGTATGTGCGGTGTTTATTGAGGAACTTCAAACCGCTGTGTGCTTGGCCTCCGTCGCTCGGCTCTCTCGCCAGTGCAGGAGGGAGTGCATGAGAACAGCTGCTCGATGTTTATTTGAAGTCTCAGCGTCAGAGCGACTTTCCTTTACTTAAACATACAGGCCCTGTGAGCATCGTAAGCATCCTGTATGACCACACCGCGTTGTTTGTTATCTGTTCATCTAGACCTCAGAGCTGTTCGGCTCTCGATTCTGATTGGTCAGAAGCCCTGAGAGTGGCGCAGCTGCAGATTTCTATTAATGCCCTCATTTTACTACCTTATCGTTTCTATAGTAACAGCTTGTTCACAGGGTGGGCACTCCAGGTGTTAAAAAAAACCCCAAACGAGTATAATCATTGACATGATGAAGTTTTCTTCTTTTAAGTAGACATTATGTGAACATTTATGGAAGGAGTCTCCAGTGTCAGCGCTTTTTGACAACCCTGGATATTACCTTTCCAACTAATAAAAACTAAAAACCTTAATACAAAAAACAAAGTAGAACTACGGATTAAACATAGAAATACAAATTCATTTAGTCTCAGTGAAATGTTCTCGGATTTCTTTTAACATAGATGAATAAAAGATGGTTTGTAGTACATAATAATTGACACTTTTAACCTACGCAGCACTGCCAGTGGAGAGAATCAGCTCATTCATCTACTTCTTCTGTTCCTCAACTAAACATCACTATTATTACACACACACACACACACACACACACACACACACAAACACGAGCCCTTCCAAACACAGCAAACATATGCTCTCTGGCTGGCCATGTAAACGTCCATGCATGGGGTGTAATGAATTTTGGGATTATATCCATTATTCGCTGGCCAGAACCCTGGAAATCGAATTGGCTCTCGGCCCTTCGTCTGATTCACACATTTCAACATACAGTACATTCCCTTTATAACCACATCCCTCCACAGACATGTTCTGCTCGGTTCTGTTACTGAGGCAGGTTCTAATGAGTTATTTCTGCGTTACGGCTCCTGGGTTCGTGGTATGTACTCTAAAGGAGAAACAATTGTGTTGCTGTACATATATGTATGTTGGACATTGGTTTGTTCACTCCTTTGCTAAGTGAAGAACAGTGAAGCGTTTCTCCATTAGAGAAGGTTCCTCCATGTTCTTTGGGAGGAAGAACATTTCCTGGGCGTTGATTTTAGATGCTGATGACCATGGGTTTCATTGGCTGTCTCAATGAAGTGGAGTTGTCCAGCGATGGAGAAAAATATTTGCAAATGTAAATTAAACCTGTACATACAGATCGAGTTTAAAGAATAAGGAATATAGACTCATAAAATCTAGAACCCGTAAGGATTCTTCAGAACCCTTAAAAGTTCTATGCAACACCCTATTTCTAAATCTTAGAAAGTAGTTCTTTCTAGAACCCTTAATCATCCAAAGAATATGGAGGAACCTTCTCTAATGGAGAAACGCTTCATGGTTCAAAATAGAGATATTTTTTGGACCCATATAAGGGTTCTAGGTAGAAGCCTACATCGGAGTGTTTCCCTAACAGATAAGGTTCAAGTAGATCTTTAGGAAACTTAGAACCTTTAACCGTCCAAAGAATCATGGAGGAACCTCTGATGGAGAAACACTTTGTTGTAAGTCTCTCTATAGTCTATTTAAGGACTCCCGTAGAGGGACAACCAAAGAACCTGTAGTGTTTCTATGTAGAACCCTACAACAGAGTGTTTCCCTACCTGATAATGTTACAAGTAGATCTTTAGGAAACTTAGAAGCTTTAACCATCCAAAGAATCATTGAGGAACCTTTTCTGATAGAGAACTCTGTTGTAGGGTTATACATTAAGATTGTAAGTGTTTCCTTACACGGATAACTAAAGATCCCATAAGGGTTCAATGTAGAACCTTATAACAGAGTGTTTCTCCATCAGAGATGGACATTAAGAAGCTTTGGACCCTTAACCATCCAAAGAATAATTGAGAAACCTTCTCTGATGGAGAAACTCTCTGTTTTACGCTTAAACATTGAGATTGTAATTGTTTCCTTACAATGACAACTAAAGATGTTTAGAAACACAGAAAAGTGGTTCCTTATCTGCGGAGGCTATGTGTCTCTAAGGAGATTTGGATTCTTCAAGGGTTCTTTAAAGGTTAATTGGATAATTAAAGGTTCTTAGATTGTAAAAAGATTGAAGATTCAACATTTTTAAAGAGTGTATGGGAATACCTAACATTTAGCTCTTGGTACTCGGAAGAAAGGGTTCCTCAGGGGTTCTTTGGATAGTTAAGGTTTCTTAGTTTCCAAAATAAACACAGAACCCATGCAGATATTATGGATGCATCACTTGACAGGAGTTTACACTATGAGCTGGAATTCGGTGTGTCTGTTTTGGCATCTTGATGCATCGAGTGATGGCACATTCATGTGTATTTACAGTAAGCTGGTGAAATCAGAGTCACGGCACTGAGAGAACCCCCCGTCCCAAATGACGCATCTGTCCTCATTCGCAATAAGGCGAGTGAAGACCAAGAACATGGGGTACTGTTCTTTCTAACGCCACTGATGAGTACCACATTGATGCCCTCTCTGAGCCCAAACCTAGTGTGATATTAGTATAAAACATCAAAGTGGAGGACCTTGTTCAACATGCAATAACACTGATGGAAAAAAAGGGTCTTAAAGGTTTTCTTGAAGTAATTTAACTCGTTATTGTGTAGCATTGGGTTGTGACTTATGTGGAATGAAAATAATAAACGATCCTGGAATGATCATCAAACAGGCATTTGAGTTAATAATGACTCATGGAGAATGAAACATAACTAAGACTGGGTGAGAGTTCACTCGAGTAGGCGGGGCTTTCTGTTTTTCCTACGCCACAACGAGCTTGTATTCCATTATCTTTAATAAAATAAAAAAAAAGAAAGACAATTTCATGTTTCTTGGCTGGTCTATACAGTATATATTATATTATACAGTATAGTGATGTCATACTTTTTTCTCGCCATGTTACTGAGAAACGACAAAACATAAACGACTTCATCTTGAAGATGACAGATAAAGACTTGTCTGTGAAACAAGTTAGTTCCTGTTCCCATTTAGATTACATCACCAAGCTCGCTTTTTTTTTAGTTTTTTAATCTCCTTCTCTCGAAGTTAAACTCCTCTGTCCTGTAGATGTCAGAAAACTTCAAATCTGACTGTTACAAAAGCACTGACACTGGAGACTCCTTCCATGAATGTACAATAAACATCTCCTTCCAGACGATTTCACCGTCTTATCTTGGATTTGTGGAGAACAGGGCCCAGATTTTGGTGCTGGGTTCCGGATCTCTTAACTGTTACACGGTTAATGCGACAGTTCGAAAAATGGCTCGTCCAATCATACTCATCCACTTGTGTGTACTAGTTGATCAATATTCATTTAGTCTCCACCAGGACCTCCACTGGCTTGGTCAGCTTAGCATGACTTCATCCATCAGGACGTGCAGCCCCTCGTTATGAATGCTGCAGGAACTAGGCGGATGCTGGACAGATGGCCACATGATTTCATTATTTTCCAGCTCCTTTTCTCATTGGCACTAATCTGAAGGGTGTTGACTAGCTCTTCTGTTGTGTAGAAGTGTACGCTGGGAAGCTTTGCTCACGGTCAGGCCTTTCCTAATTTACTATATTCCAGACACTCCAGACTTTTACAGCCAGGCTGGAGTCCATTCGTTCTTCCATTAGGTTTTTTTTTTTCTTCTAATAAATTACTTTTGCATTCACGCCAGAGCAAAGTGTATTGTGTTGTCGACCCGAATGTAACCTTACTCGAGAGGCACTGAGCCAATGATTGATATGATGTATGATGAATTAGTATTGATTTTCTCATCGGTGTCTCGACTGCATAAATCTGGCCAGATTGCTGATTAACCAGCGCACTGGATGAAAATTTGCCAGAACTTATGAAGGAAGCTTTCTAAGACACCAGTGGGTGGTAATATAACTGGAAAACCGTTATCAATTGATAAATGGCTACAGATATAAAACAACCAAAACATGCGCAATAACACTATCTGTGGCCAGCAAGTCAAAGCTTCAGTTAGAACAATGTAATATACTACATAGAACCCATATCGCAACCTATAAACTTCACTGTATGTGACTTCGCCATAGTAACACACGTCCACACTGCCCAGCATCGACAGATGATTGCCTCCTGGTCATGCCTCCTGGTTGTGTCCTTACATCAGTATATTTTGGTTGGAGATCACGGACAGGGTGTCTGTGATCTGGGCGTCGGCATCCGTCCCACTGCCCCACTGTAGCACTACTATCATTGTCATTATATCCTTAATATTAATATCACTCTCCACTGCTGAAAGGCAGAAGCCAATTTCTATTGAACACTGGTTTAACCCCCTGGTAGACCACGCTACCCTGGAAAAAATATACAGTAATAAAAAGCTTTTTTTTTTTTTTTACAAAAATTTATTTTTTGGTTTTTTTTCAAATTTTTTTTATTTTTTTTTATATAATATAAAAAAAATTTTTTTTTTTTTTTTTTTATTTTTTTTTTTTTTTTTTTTTTTACCTTCATGCTCAATTATTAATAGTCAGTATACATTTGTCTTTTGTTTTCTTTTTCTTCCTGATTTAGAATTAGTACTGTCTTTTCCTTTCTGTGCTGTACCACCTTTTTTCCTCTCTCGCTTTCTATTCTCTCTATTGCTGCTTTGTAGACAGAATAATGATGATAATGAAATGATAATTATATTTATCTGAATTCCACCCAAAATAAGTGCTATGAAAAACTACTTACTTTATCAATGTACGCAGTGACCAATTACCATTATTCCCAGCAACCAATCACCATTATTCCCAAAGACCAATCACCATTATTCCCAAAGACCAATCACCATTATTCCCAAAGACCAATCACCATTATTCTCAGCAACCAATCACCATTATTCCCAAAGACCAATCACCATTATTCCCAAAGGCCAATCACCATTATTCTCAGCAACCAATCACCATTATTCCCAAAGGCCAATCACCATTATTCTCAGCAACCAATCACCATAATTCCCAAAGGCCAATCACCATTATTCCCAAAGACCAATCACCATTATTCCAAGCAACCAATCACCATTATTCCCAAAGACCAATCACCATTATTCCCAAAGGCCAATCACCATTATTCCCAGCAATCAATCAGCATTATTCCCAGAAATCAATCACCATTATTCCCAGCAATCAATCAACATTATTTCCATTGACTAATCAGCATTATTCCCAGCAATCAATCAGCATTATACCCAGTGACCAATCACCATTATTCCCAGCAATCAATCACCATTATTCTCAGCAACCAATCACCATAATTCCCAACGGCCAATCACCATTATTCCCAGCAACCAATCACCATTATTCCAAGCAACCAATCACCATTATTCCCAAAGACCAATCACCATTATTCCCAAAGGCCAATCACCATTATTCCCAGCAATCAATCAGCATTATTCCCAGATACCAATCACCATTATACCCAGTGACCAATCACCAATATTCCCAGCAATCAATCAGCATTATTCTCAGCAAACAATCACCATAATTCCCAAAGGATAATCACCAATATTCCCAGTAACCAATCAGCATTATTCCCAGCAACCAATCACCATTATTTCCAAAGACCAATCACCATTATTCCCAGCAACCAATCACCATTATTCCCAAAGACCAATCACCATTATTCCCAGAAACCAATCACCATAATTCCCAGAAACCAATCACCATTATTCCCAGCAATCAATCAGCATTATACCCAGTGACCAATCACCATTATTCCCAGAAATCAATCACCATTATTCCTAGCAACCAATCACCGGTATTTCCAAAGACCAATCACCATTATTCCCAGCAACCAATCACCATTATTCTCAGCAACCAATCACCATAATTCCCAAAGGCCAATCACCATTATTCCCAGCAACCAATCACCATTATTCCCAAAGACCAATCACCATTATTCCCAAAGGCCAATCACCATTATTCCCAGCAACCAATCACCATAATTCCCAGAAACCAATCACCATTATTCCCAGCAATCAATCAACATTATTTCCATTGACTAATCAGCATTATTCCCAGCAAACAATCAGCATTATTCCCAGAGACCAATCATCATTATACCCAGTGACCAATCACCATTATTCCCAAAGACCAATCACCATTATTCTTAGCAACCAATCACTATAATTCCCAAAAGCCAATCACCATTATTCCCAGAGACCAATCACCATTATTTCCATTGACTAATCAGCATTATTCCCAGCAATCAATCAGCATTATTCCCAGAGACCAATCACCATTATTCCCAGAGACCAAACACTGATCACCATTATTCCCAGCGACTAGTCAGCATTATTCAAAGCAACCAATCACCATTATTCCCAGAGACCAATCATCGATTACTATTACTCCCAGCAAGCAATAGCTGATCAGCATGATTTCCATTAACTAATCACTGATCACATTTGTTCCAAAAGACCAATCACTGATCACCGTTGTTCCTAACAACCAATCATGAAGAAAGTTTAAATAGTTTGGTGGGCCAAAAACTATCAAATTAAGTTGTAATACATTATTTTTAGTTTGTTACAGACTTATAATCAGCGATGAGAACAATGAATGGTTTATGATTTTACACATCATTGTGGCGTTTTAAATATTTTGACCAAACCAGCTCTTTATTAGTCCCTTGGTGTGATCTTCTCCCTCTTTGCTGTGCCTCTATATTTTTTTTACACGGTTCCTAACAATAAACTGACGTGCCTAGTTGGCACAGAGTTTCCAGGCCCAGTCGAGCACCTTTTCCTGGTTGTCGTTTGAAAAACGGAGATGTTTCCATAGCTACACGGACTCCTTGAATCATGTGATCAGTGCTCAGCTTCCTTACTCTCCAGACCCTCAACCCTGTCTTTCCCTCCCTCCCTCCATTCCCAGTCTTACCTTTGAGCCTGGGAGCGGAATTCTGGGAACATTTTTCCATGTGAAAAGCCGAGCTCCAGTGGAGGGGTGTGACGCCACTGCATTGTTTCGGCTGGCGAAAAGAGGAACCGCGCGCGATGAGGCCAATTCCTGTCCGCTCCAAAAAAACAGGCACTTTCTCACACTGGCTTCCTTCCTCGCTGGACAGCTCAAAACAATCCCAGAGATTCGGGACCCGAGCGGTGCGAACGAGGAACCAGCCGATCGGACAGGGGAAGGTTTATTCACACTGTTTACGGGCCGCTGGAAACAAACCAAAGGGCAGCGCTAACCCTTCTGTGCTGTTATAGGAATTTTTTTATTTATTTTTTGTCCATTTGTAGTTACATTTAATGTTATGCCACAAACAAACAAGTTAGTTCCTGTTCTGTCTTACGTTCTAGCAGCCATAAACACACGTCCCCTCACCGGCCTGTCTATTCTCTTCTCACTGACTCCATAGTGCGTTGGACAACGTAGAGCTTTCGCTGTTACTATAGAAACGGTAATGTATTTTTAACGAGTCTATTATGTGATTCGCAGCTGCATTGCACTCGTGGAACTTCTGACCAATCGGCTTTGAGACGTTCGCAGCGCTCTGGGATGAACGTTGTTGAGTGATATTAAGAAAGCGTTTAAAATCGACGTTACCGAAGGCAGAAATTGGCCCGGCTTGGAAACGATGTAGATGATTTGTTACAATGCTGGAGTGCTGCCAAAAAGAAAAAGTATTGGCGCCCTTCGCTCTTTCATAATCATTTAACACCTGGCCTTGATTCACATAGTCCCACGTTTACATAACCAATAAAATGTCTCTAAACCGCGATACCACACACACACACACACACACACAGAGTTCCGGAGAGCATCTGAACCAGGAGACTTCATCAGCAGTGTTTGGCTCTCGGGTCAGGAGTTTAATGAGTTCCAAATGTATGTGTAGAACCGAGCAGGGTCTGCATACGTGCCTCTTTCTGCGGTGACTCAGAGAAATACCTTTCCTCCACACACACACACACACACACACACACACACACACACACATCCTCCCCTCTCATCATCCTATTGTTTTATCCTGCGATGCGTTCGGCACGTATTGACACTACGCGGTGTTTCACACCGTAACCCCTGTCCACCGTAACGTGATTCTCACATCACATGCCAACGCGCGCAGCTCGGAAAGGCCTAGCTACTACTTTTTTCCGTCAGCGCAGAATCACGATTGGGACGCTGAACCTGTTACGGGGTTACTTTAACTGTAGCGTGTGTTGTTGCTGTGTTCGTATATGTGTTGTATGTGGAAACAGAAAGCTGGAGAACGAAAACAAAAACAGTCGAGGTAACCGTGTATCGGCAGTTTCCTGGCCTGCGTGCGTGCCCTGTCCTTCGTCTTGCCCTGCCTGAGGATGCTACTCCGTCAATGCACACATACAGAAGGCGAGTGTGTGTGTGTGTGTGTGCGTGTGTGTGTGTGTTGGGGGTGGGGGGCTGCTGGGAAAAACTGGGTCTGTCATGGCCGAAACAGGCAGCGAGGCTCGGAGGAAGCACCTGTTTTTCCGCGGCTGCCGCTGCTGCATTTATCTGACCCCAGTCACATCAGGTGGCTTCCTGGTTTGCGTCAGTCAGTGCTCCCCGAGGCCTTGCTGTCATTGGGCAGCTTTTGGCTCCTCCCCTTCCTGCTCGCGGCTACACTCATTGATCTTGAGAGGCTTGTTGCTTCCTGATTTCGCAACCGGACAGGAGATTTGCTTCTGGGCATCTCTCTCTCTCTCTCTCTCTCTCTCTCTCTCTCATCACTGTTCCAAGTTCCACACCCTGTTGTGATTCAGTAATTGTCAACCAGGGATGCATCGATGCCATTTTTTCCAGACTGAGCATAAGTACGAGTGCGTGTTTTTAAGGTACTCATCGATACTGAGTCCATACTCCATGTTTAAGATGAAAGTTAAAAGCATTCAATAGAGAGCTGACCTGAGCGTGCAGAGCGGTCTCGGTGAGCGTGAGCGTTTAAAACCACGAGCACAAGTTGCCATGAATTGCACATACGAGCGTCTCAGTGCTCGCTGACGTGAACTGCTCTCTCTCACGAGCGACAGTTTCAGCCTTATGCGTGTGTTGTGTGTGTGTGTGTGTGTGTGTGTGTGTGGCCGCGCTCTCGGATATTGCTCTGCATGCTCAGGTCAGCTGCCCTTGCAGCTCTCTCTCTCTCTCTCTCTCTCTCTCTATTAAACACACTGTTTAAACACCACAACGTTGTGTTGTCTGGTTTATTGTACTGTAGGAAGAGGCTGTAGTTTTCTCTTCTTGATATGATTACAGAGCAAAGTTTGCAATCTGCTTCATCACTAAAAATAAAAAGTAAATAAATTTAAAAAAAAACCCCACTTCCAGATCGTGTCCGGTCTTTTTTTCGTGTTGTTTGTTCATTAGCACGACAATGTACAATAGGGTCATGTCACTGGAGCAATAATGAGCACATTACTGGACCCAGTAAAAGTGTCAAAACACCAAGAGCCAAATAAAGTGAGCAAAAAAAAAGAAGAAAAGACAAGCAAGGCAAACACATGTCTCCTTCTCGTGGTTGTTTACCAGCCAGGAGGCCTGGTGCCGACTTCTTCAAAGAAGGATTTCTCTCTGCTTAATGCGGCGCAGAACAGTTCAGAAATTAAACGATGGTAAACACACCCCAAATAGGAACCGCATCCAAACGTTCATATCCAGGCCGGCTGATTTTTATTAGACCCCTCTGAAGTCCAGGCTGATAAACATCACAAGACAAAGTGTGTAGCAAAACCCACAGGACAGACCTCCAACCCCCATCTCCTCATCCCCTTATCCCAAAAAAAAATAAAAAGCCCCTTTAGGATTGTCTGAAGAAGTGGCTTTTTCATCTTCATCTGGAGTGCGCTTCACTTAATACAACGGCGTCTTTCTAAGTGACAGTAATAAAATATGGCCTCAGCGAGCTTTAATTGAATTACCTCACGTCCCCTCGGTCTGAGTTCCGTGTCTCTGAAGTGACCCCTCACCTGAGTGCAACGGCTTTCCTTTAATTATTTAAAAAAAACAAAAAAAAACAAGCGGTGCTTATGGATTGTTTTTTTATTGTCACTGAAACTGTTCTGGCCAAAAAGGACACAGGTTGTTATTTTATTATTTATTTTTATTTTTTCCAGTGGTGGTGATGAATTGCAGGTTTACAGCTTGACATTTACTCCGCGTGGACACTCTCTCCGTCTGCTGACGCTGCACTTTTTTTTTTTCTTTTTTTTCTGGTAGCGATTCGCTCTAAATACACTAATAAACTCCATCCAGCAGTTTAAACGGTCTATAAATCCTCTCAGCTGGCACAGGTTCAAGAAAGCATTACATAAACCACGAAAGCTGGCTGAAAGATCAAGCCAAAAAAAATATAAATAAATAAAAAATTCATGGGCAGCACAACAGGAAACACATTTTACTGTATTATTTACTGCATGTTAATATTTTGGGCCAAAATAGAGCGGGAGGATTAACAGGGACGGAGAGAAACGTTTCTGAAAAATCACACTGGCTTTGACTTTTATACCTTTTCTCGTTATATTTTCACATTTTATTGGTCTTGGTGCTGTTGGTTTTGGCCGGTTACTACACTGGGTACTTTTTGACCCAAACATAGAGCCATATTGGCGCAAGTCTTAGGAAGGTTTTTTTTTTATGCAAATCAGCGAAGCTAACTCAAAGTCCATGTTCCTGGTCTGCACAACAGGAATGTACACTGTACCGGCGTATAATGATTCAAACCTTGAGTTAAATTGTTGTGTAAATGTAATTGCATAACTGTGTCACTTTTGATTTGGACTTGTTGCAATAATCAGCCCTAAGCACACTAATAAACCCCGTGTAAATATGATCAAATATTTGACAGTTTGTGCACGGTTAAGACCTTATTACGCAAATCCCAAAGGTCACTCAAGTCACAATTCTGTTTCTGCACAAAAGGAAATGCACATTTTCCCCCACTTAGATGACAAATAATTGCACAAAATACAGCCGCGTTACAACCGTCTTTGTTTATCGGAGTAGACGCTGTGCTAAATACAACTGAATAAACTAAATCCAACAGTGTGAACCGTATGAAAGTCTTACAGAATCAGTGCGTGTTTTAGAAATGATTATCCAGATCAGGAGAGCTTATTAATAATATGATTTAGCTTTTTAATGACATGGGATTTGGGACATTTTTTTTTTTTTCCAGTTTCAGTAATACATTTATCTGTTAAGCGCTTATTATTTTCCTTTAGTATTGCTTCATTTACTTCATCATTGATTTTTAAAAACGGTCTCGCTCACAGCCGTATCAGTGATCCCCATCAGACACAGCTCACTTATTCCCAATCAGCCATCGCTGCGTGGGCTTCCATGCGATGGACGTGATTTCATGCGTCACTCTCGGATGCCTTCCTTCTATCTTGTTTTGCAGCAGGTGTTTTCTCCGGGCCGCCCTTTCCGTCACAGCTTCCTCGCATTCCCGCTTTGTTTTGTCTGCGCACGCCGACATGTTTGCGTCGCCTTCTCTCGATCTAGAAGAAGAAAGAAGAAAACAGCGAACATAATGACACTGGGGTAATTTGCGAGGCCGTTTCCTGTTGAGTAGCTCAGACATATTTGGTGGCTTTTTGTTGTGGTCAATTGCTCGGGCTTTAATCGTGCTGTTTCGGCAAGATTAAGGGCGCGATCGCTGCGGGCGATTTGCTTTTAAAGCACGCTAAACGCTGTATTGGCTACAGACGACGTCGCAATACGGACGTTTTTCCCACAACGCAGTCCCGCTCGAAGGGGTTTGACCTGGGAGAGTTGGGCATCAGCTGTTTCTGTGCACGGACACTCACTCTGATGCAGTGCGGTGGCCTCGGACCTGGTTCAATAGGCGCTTTCCTGTCATTACAAACCCTCCCCCCCCCCCCACCCCCACCCATCCCCTCATCTGAACCTGTCCTCTATGCCTTTTCCCCTCAGCCTCATTTCCTTTCTCTGTGTGCCACAGAAAGTTTTGCGGGGGTCTGATAACAGGGGCACGGTTCCCATGGATATCACGCTCGAGGGAGAGGGAGTGACATTGACCAGGGCACGAGGAGAAACACAGCTCTCTTCATCATACAGCGGAGCGGCACAGGACGGCTAAAAGTTCTCATGCATGCTTTCCTAACGAATAAAACCCTCCGTGTCGTGCTGTTAAAGGAAAAACGATCAACAATGGGGTGGTGTGATGAAGCGGAGATACTCCTCCCACTCCACGGTTGATTATTTTCCTATAACAGCACATCCCGGAGTATTTAACTCCCCTTATATACTCTAGGCATTTGCCAACGATTATCGTACATGTCATATTTTTTATCCGTTTATTGTTACGTATAACGGTGTGGAATGTCCGGGAAACAAGTTAGTTCCTGTTCTCATTTAGATTAGATCACCAAGCTCGCTGTTTTATTTTTTATTTTCCCTCTCTCTCTCTCTCTCTCTCTCTCTCTCTCGAAGTTAAACTCCTCTGTCCTAAAGATCCTGAAATCTGACTGTTACGAAGCGCTGACACTGGAGACTCCTTCCATCAATGTTCAATAAACATCTCCTTCCAGAAAACGTCACCATATCAACAAATACACACGATTTATTATTATTATTATTATTTTTTGTGTGTGAATGACTTTAAAAACGAGAGCATTAATATAAACCTGCGCCACTGTCAGAGCCACTGCTCTAGAAAATTAATCACCACCTCCTGACCAATCAGGATCCAGGATTCAACAGCACTGTGGAGTAAATACGCAATATTTCTTTGCCATAAGTCGGTGAAACGTCTAAATGGAAATGTAAGGAGTATGACGTGTTGTGCCTTTAAGCCCTTTAGAAAGAATGAGAAATGTTTGTTTTGAAATGAAATGAAATTTTGGCACCCGTAAAAGAACGAGCGCTCTACTCTGTTTTTGACTTTTTTTTATATTTAATTTTTTTTTTTTTAGGATTTCTAAACGGCCGTTTCGCTTCACGTACAACTGAAACGTCTTGGTAAAGAAAAGACACGCTGAAATGTTCCTGGGTTTATTTATTCTGTCAGTTCTGATATATCACATGACTGTTGTGTTTAATTCATCACAGGTTGTCGTCACTTGCAGTGAGAGCTGCTGGTTGTTATTTTATTTATTTATTTTTTACATTTTTTTTTAGAAGTAAATGCTGGGAACGCTCATGATTAGGCTCATATTGGACAGGCCACCAAAACCCAATCAAAGTGCTCAGGGACACAGGCGGAGCATATGCCCTCTAGGACACAATCCAGAGCCCGAGTCCAAGTAATTCAGGAAAAAGCCTGTTCGGGGATTGGCTCAGTTTCACGGCACAGCTGCTCTTTGTTTCTCTGACACGGGCTCGTCTGTAGGCTGTTTATTCCCTGAGCAGAAACAACAGAGGCTTAGTGTCTTAATTTGCTCCAAATACCAGCCTGTTATCACACAATACATCTGTTACCTTTGCTGGATTAAATAATGTGAGTAGTTTCTTTTTTTTTTATTTTTTTAAAGTGGATAAACTCCAGCTAGGTGATACACGTCCAAGAGATAAACTGGAAGCTACAAAGATACCTCGTAGGAAGGGGTTTATTGCACCCTGATGTTGTGGACAAATGATATACAGGCAAGTGGAAGCTCCGTGCTGATATATAGTGTTGATATATACTGTAACAGCACATCCCGAAGCGTTTTATTCCTCTTACTCCACAGAGATTCACCAAACAGTGACCCTTTTTTTATTCATTTAGGAGTTCATATCCATTTAGAGTTACATGTAATGTTGTTGAACGTCCATGAAATAAGTAAGTTCCTGTTTTCACTTACGTTATAGCAGCTATAAACAGTCCGATTTGCAACTGCACTACTGATTGACCGTTAATCAACACCTTCTGACCAATCAGATTAGAGATGATAACAGCGCTGTGGTGCAAATCCGGTGAACTACTTTTCCCCACCCGTAACACTCAGGCCGACTCTAGAGATAATAAACCTGTCCGGATCAAATTCCAGCTGTGACGGAGTGTAATTCGGCCGTCTTGCAGATCACAGAACATCAGCATGTTCACGCTAGCTCTTCTGCGAGTTACACTGTCCTAGATTTATCCAGTCATGACCCCGTCACTTTTCCCTCAGTCACGTCCACGCCGAAGCACTCGTTCGAAACCTCATAAATCTGTTAGTGTGTACACTTTCTGTTTCATGTCTACACTGGACCTCGGCCTTCCCTCCCACACACACACACACACACACACACACACACACACACACACACCGCTGTCTGTAACACAGTTCCAGTAGATCACTCTCATTCATCATTAATTAACATCTCAGTAATGTGCTGGAGGAAAAAATAGTGCTGAAAGAAATGAAACATTATGGTCTGAAGATAAACATGGTGTAGAGTAAAGGCCAGGCGCTATTGCTTCGAGTGGTCCAGTTTATAGATTTGTAAATATTTTGTAAATATTTAGACTAGAAATGGTCCATTTTGGGGGGTAAATGCTATTTTGTTTTATTTTTTATACTTTTAACCCAACACATAAGTACATACAGCATAATCATGGTTGTGCTTTTAATTTTATGACTAAACGTTTAAGAAGTGAACAACAGAGCTCTATAAAAACACGAGATAAATATCTCATGTGGTTCTAGATAATCCGATGAAACACCGATATTTTCACAAACTGCTATGTGACTGACCACTGGGTGTGCTATTACAAGAAAACAATAAACAAACAAACAAATAAGTGATGATTATAATAACGTCAAACACCAACAACACCAACTACCCCAACAACATCAGAAACAATACTAATGACACCACTACCACCACCACCAATACTAACAACAACACCATCAACAATACTAACACCACCAACACCACCACCAAAAACACTAATATATCAACATATACCTTGGTAATGACAACAACACTAATACCACCACCACCAACAACAATACTAACAATGACACCAACACCATCAACAATACTAACACCACCACCACCACCAAAAACACTAATATAGCGACATATACCTTGTTAATGACAACAACACTAACACCACCAACAATACTAAAATCACCACCACCAATACGAACACCACCAATACTAACACCACCACCAACACCACTGACAACAACACTAACACCATCAACAATATTCACGACTTCAACAGCACCACCAAAAACACTAATATACCATATAAATGACAACAACACTAACACCACCACCAACAATACTAACAATGACACCGACACCATCAACAATACTAACACCACCAACAACAATACTAAAATCACCACCACCAACACCATTGACAACAACACTAACACCATCAACAGCACCACCAAAAACACTAAAAGAAGCAGCACCACCACCAATACTAATGACACCATTATTATTATTATTACTATTCTTCCTCTTCTTCTTCTTATTATTACTAGTATTGTTGTTGTTTTGTTTGTGATATATACATAAACATAAGTATGTATAAAAACACGGACAATGATGGCTTATTGCCTAGTTCTAAAAATGTAATACATATTTAAAAGAAAATTCTAATGGAACATAACAAACATACAAACAAACAAAGAGCAAAAAATACGTGTCATGTAAATACATAAACCCGTCTCATATTGATGTAAACTTTAAACGGGTTAAGTTTTGTTCTGGGGAAAGAGGAAACATGCGTTTTTGGGTGAAGTATCTCTGAAAGACTGAATGTAAAACTCAGCATGTCCAGTCTGTCATTTCTCTACACATGAACACGTACTCGTCTCGCTTCATGATTGGCCCTCATTCTCGGTTGCCACGGCAGTCGCAGCATGTTTGGGAAGTTTTTGGATGGTCAGCTGCCCAGTGTTTCTGTCCATCGCCCATCTGTGCAGATGCATTTTGGAAAAAGAGAGCGAGAGAAAAAGAGCGAATGGGATGGAAATGAATAGAGCACAATAGCAGGCTGGCATTAGCCCTGAGGAGGAGGGCCAGGTGCAGCCACAGCGCTGGACTCACACAGAGAGGGCACATAACCTAGCTCGGACACTCACAATAACACGACTGCCTCATAATTATCCTCTCACTTTTACACACAAGCATTATCTTCATAGCTGTTTACACAGACCTGTTTATTGGGATTTCACGTCACGTTGTAGTGACATTCGAAAAAATGTTCATTTACCTGCTGCTGCTCACGTTTTGCATGACAATGTTTACAGTGGGTTCATAAATGATTCAGACCCCTTCAGTTTTTGCACAATCTTGGTGCTATAGATTGAACTTAAAATGGATTAAATTGACTTTGTTTCTTTGGGAAGTCTCTGCAAGCTTTCCAGACCTGGATTTAAGAAGTTTCTATCATTCTTCCTGGCGGATTCTGTCAAACCCGATCAGATTAGATTGGGAGTGTTGGTGAACCTCCATCTTCAATTCTATCCACAGATGTTCTCTGGGGTTCGGGTCTGGGCTTTGGCTGGGGCACGTCAGAGACTACAGTGACTCCAGACTGAAGCCACTCCAATGTTGTTATGCTTTGGGTCCTTTGGGTAAAGTTGAACCGTTACCCCAGTTTGAGGAGGTGTGCACCCTGGAGCAAGGACCGCTCTGTATTTGTCATCATTAACCCTGGCCGTCAATACTGGCCAGTCTTCCTGTCCCTGCCACTGAGAAGCACCTCTTATAGGACGATGCTGCCACCACCATGCATCACTGTAAGGATTGTTTTAGCCAGTTAATGAACAGTACCTGGTTTTGCCTGAGTAGAACTTTGAGTTTAGCCCAAAGTGTTCTCACCAGACTAGAGAATATTTCCTAATGCTCTCAGAGTCCTTTAAGTGTCTACCATATGCATTTTACCCACGACTGCCTTCTGTATTCACGGAGAATCTCTGAGATGGTCATCTTTCATGCAGGTTCTACAATCTCTGTGGAGGGCTTCTGAAGCTCTGTTAACATGGCCATTGGGTATTTGGTCACTCCCCCTGACGAAGGCCTTTCCAGCTTGGTTATACGATTCCTATCAATAAATCTTTACCAGAGGGTTGGTGTTAGCCAGTTCATGAGTGGTACCTTGTTTTGCCAGGTCTAGCACTTTGAATTCAGCCAAAATTGTTACATTTTTTCTCATCAGACAAAAACATCTTTTTCCCCATGCTCTCAGCCGTTAAGGTTCTGGGCCACTGATCAGAAGGCCATGCTGCCACTGTTGGTCCCTTGAGCAAGGTCCTTTACTCATTTTGCCCCAGTGGTGCTGTATCATCGCTGTGCTCGGAGCCCTAAAACAGAAAAGACTTTCACTGTAGTCTTATGCCTATGTGACCATAAAGTCCTGATCGATGGAGTATTTCTATGATGATTGTCCTTCTGGGTAGGTTCACCCATCTATAACTCTTAATCACCTCGTTAGCCAAATCCCTTCCTGCTCAGATTGGCTGGACCATCAGTTCTAGAATCCCGTTGCTTCCAAACATCTTCCATTCAACAATGATGGACCCACTGAAAACCTTCCAAGCTTTAGAAAGGGTTTTATAGTCTTGTCCAGACCTATGCTGTGACAGAATTTGATCGTGGGGGTCTACAGAGAGTTCCTCGGACTTCATGGCTTGGTTTATGGTCTGACATGCACTGTGAATTGTGGGACCTTATACACACACACACACACACACACACAGGTGTGTGCCTTTATAAACCATGTCCAATCAGTTCAGTTTGCCACAGGTAGACTCCAGCGAAGTTTGAGAGATGTCTCAAAATAATCAAAGCAAACAGGGTTCACCTGAGCTCAGTTTGGAGTGTCTTTAGCCAAGGGTTTAAATGCTTATTTAAACAATACTGAATAATAATAATAATAATTCTTAAGACTATATTATTATTATTATTATTATTATTATTAGTAATAATGTTAGTAGTAGTATTTTAAAATTATTTACAATAATAACACATATTATTATTATTTTTATTATTACTATTACTATTTATTATTATTATTATTACACACACACACACACAGACACACACACTTCTCTCTCGTCCCTTCAGGTGCCCTTGATGCTCGACTTGGTCGGCTTTCAAGCCTGTTGATGGTGACAACAGCGAGGCGCTGACCGTTTTCATAATATCATCATAAGTCAAAGCTAGCGGCTGCAGCGTACGAGGTAAATTGTTCATTTGTGTTGTGGAAACAGAGACACGCATCCAGAACAATCGAGCATTTAAAAAAAGAAAGAAAAACAAAAGCATGCTCGACCGTGTGTAAAATATGGTGAGGCATGCTGGATGAGACTGCAGAATGCATTGAAGTGGCTCGGCCATTACGCTGAGTGAGGTAAGAACATTCTTATGGCATTAATGAACTCCGTAGAGACACCGTCGCGGGGGGGATGGGGGATGGGAGGTGGAGATAAACAACACAACGTTATTTTTCTTCGTATTAGCAGCATGTGTTAAACACTAAATCTCGTGCCTGGAAAAAAAAACAAAAAAAACCAACAAAAACAATAGAAACCATCACAAAAATTCTAATGGTTTCCATTACAAATGCGATTACAAACCATCAGCTAACCATTAAAACAAAAACATTACCATTATGACATCCACTAGACTTAACTAATAGAAGGCAACAAATTACCCAGAGATCCACAGGGTCCATTACTGTTTCCATTAAAACCAGTACAATTCCCATTAAAACCATTACGAATTCTTTGAGGGCTTTCTACTGCTTTTTTCAGCAGGGCCTGCATCCAGCACGGCTCTCCGTGTGCTCATTACCGAATTAGCATGAAATCTGGACGGCTAGTCATTTCTGTTTATATGGTTATAAAAATGAAATGCAAAATATGTGGTGGAAATACTTCATGTCATGACTCCAGACCAGCACATCACTCTTCGGAATAATTCTCAGTACTATATATATATATATATATATATATATATATATATTATACACGTTCATTCCCAAACGTTCCCCACTCCTTTCCCATTCATACGACTCAGCACAATGCTAATCGCAGGACATTGAGAATGTTGTTTTCACGGTGATACGGATGGAAACCAGGTGCTCGGTCAACAATAGAAAAGTCTTTTTTTTTTTTTTCTATTTTTCTTTTTTTCTTTTTAAAAAACAGTTTTGAATGTAACGCAGAGCGACAGGGCGAGAAAGCAAAGGCCAAGCCTGGCACGCAGCTGTATCCGTCTCAGCACAGAGGCAATTATATTACATGTGTTCCCACCTGCACGCAGCAAGAGCCAGTGTTTCAAACCATGTCCCACTGTACCTTCAGTCTACATGAGAAGCATAAAAATAACATCCTACTGATGTTCAAAAGACAAAGCAAAATAAACGACAGCGCTGGGATGTTCAGTACGCTTCCACGGGAATACTGCTAATATGCAGAGCTTGATTTCTCTCTGAATGCAATGATAATGTTCATGTGAAAGTGTTAATCATATTATTATTATTATTATTATTATTATTATTAACAACAAAATCTGGTTTTCTAAATATTTGTAAACATTTTATTTCTAGATTTAGTTGCTGACTGTTCCTTGATTAGTCTCCACTTTTTGAAAAGTGAACGCTTGTACACAATACACCCTTTTTCCTGAATAAAATGAATAATAATCTCATTATATTATTAATAATAAACAGGTTTTTATAAGCATTTATAATTATGTCATTTGTACATGTTATTACCATTCGTATATATTAAAACATACATACATACATATTATTAAATAAATTGAATTTATATCATATTTGTTCTTTTAATGTTATTTTCTTAAATGAAATTCTCCATATAATATACAATATATATATATATAAATATATATAAAATGCATACCTAAACCCAGTGCCCTCATGAATATTTCATTTTATTCAGTTATATTTCTTTTCACCTTTCAATGTTAGTATGTAGTACTATAACATGTCGTTTTCAAGGAACCCCGCCCACTATGACTCCGCCCACTACGACACGATGGCGTGTGTTTAGACGTTCTAAACCGGTTAAATCTTTCATTTCGCGTTCTACTTCACCAACTCTTCTGTCCTGAAGATGTGCGGGACAGTCCTTGACTTCTGCAAAGCGCTGACACTGGAGACTCCTTCCATACACGTGAAAAGGGAACGTTTACGCGGACGGTCCGCCGTGCGAGTCTGAGAGTCTGAGTAGCGGCAGAGCGTGCTGTCAACGAGGCGGAGGGAAAAAAGCTCGCGTTTCATGGGCGGACGTTACGAGCTGAACATTTTCACAGAGTTCCACCCTTTTGTAAAAATGCCATGCTGGTTCTGATTTATGTCTCCAAGCAAACACAGGCTTGGCAGAAAGCTCGCTCAGCCTGTGGTCTCAAGCACATTACACATATTGTGAGGTGAAATATTAAGTGGAACCAGTTACGCAACAGGATGAGAGGGACATGTTTGCCAGAGTTATGACTTTACAGGCATTCTGGCACATGATTATGAATTCTACGGCTCTCCACTCGAAGTGTTTAACACTCAGAGCTTTACGTTTATTGTCCTGTTTTTGATACTTAGCTTTAACAATCAATTAAAAAACAAAATGCCTCGATTTGAAAGAGTTTTGGGTCAGTATTGCTAAATGATCCGACTCGGGGGTAGGGACTGAATTAGAAAATGGACGAGGGGTCAGGCGGATTCATTTGGAAGCGGTGCACCTAGTGTTCATAGTACGATCACCGTCTACTTTTACAATGAAACTGTGTGTAAATGATTGTACAAAATCTTTGAGTACTAGGATATAATCAAAACACAATAACAAACAAAAATCCCACTTATCTTTTTTGTTGTGTTTTTTCTAGCGCAATGCAGTAAGGGTGTCAGTTTGGGGCGTAACGCAACGCCACTGTGCATATCTGTATTCCTGAAGTGGGTGTGGCCTAAAATGGAACTATGTTCTAACAATTTCAGTTGGGTTCATTTCCCCAAATACGTTATAAACAAACTACGCCGCCGAATAATATTTTAAAATGAAACTCCCAAGCACCCTGACCAGGCGGTCACTAAGGATGGATAATCGAAAGCTCTAAAACACGTCACACGGCGCCACGCATTCGGTTTTAAGTGTTAACGATAAGGTCTTTTTCCCGTGAGCTCCGTATCTGACCACACTTCCTACTTCCCTACATACTACTTCCTGTTTTGCGCTTTCGGCGTCTCTCGTAGGCTCACAATCCTGAATCATATCTCTACGTTCAACCAGATCCCCATGAACCGTTCCGATAAATATGAGCACATCCCCAGTGAGGGGGAGAATATACAGAAGGCTCAGTGGCAGCTTGAATGAATATTTCAATATTTAAATAATAACATTAATGTGAAATACTGGAAGTTGCACGAAGTTGCACAATTTTATTGCCTTGAAATCCACAATATTCAGCAAACAGCCTGGTTTATATCATCAGTGCAATCTAATACCGACTGGCGTGATGATGGATGAGGTTTAATCCCAGATTTTCATCGGAGAAACACAATCGGCTGGGTACAAGGATCTTAGACGTCTAGACCAAACAATTACGCTGTTCTGAATGTTTTTGAGGAGGTTCCCACAAAATATGACCGAATTAATTGAATAAGTAGGTCTACAATTGCTCAAGGTTTGTCTGATGTTTCCTTTATTCAGTCGTGTACAAATCTGTCAGGGTCTCGAGAGAGTTCAGAGACGTGTCCATTACCAAAACATCCTCGCTGCCGCGGAAAAAGTAATAAGCCTGGAACAAGCCGGAAAAAAAAGACCCCCAAGAAACCACGAGAACTGGATGTGAAGCAGTGCGAATAAAAATAAAAAAAATCAGTTTAATGGATAAAATAATGTGAATGTGCCTGGCCAAGAGAACCAGAGAGAGCCTGGGAAAACAAATACCCAAATGAGTCTAACGTATAAATTAACCAAAAGGTGTTCGATACAAATATATGAACTCTTAAATGTATTCAGATTTAATGTATGGCGTTAAAGGTTATTTCTAATAATACTTTTTCCTTCGTTTTCTTTCATTTTCTCTGAGGTCTTTTAACGAGAGGATATCACACACTGTTATAGAATTCAGCCAAGGTTTTATTGGGACGAGGAATAAATCATAAAGCAGCAGAAACGATAGATTTTACAGGATGTTTAAAATGTAAAAAAAAATAAATAAATAAAATAAAAATCTGGATCTTAATTGTGGGGGTTGCCAATAATTTTTTTTTTTACCAAAAAAAGTGCCAAAAACACCCCCCTCGTACGATTGCAAGAATAAAGTCGTAATATACTGAAAATAAATAAAAATTACACGAATAAATTTGAAATACTTTGAGAATTAAAGTCAAAATTAAAAATGACCAAATGTTTATTAAAAATAGAATCAGTTGTACTTTATTTTCTGCCACTCCAGAGCAAGAAATAAAAAAAAAAGTAGACATTTTTGTGTGTTTATTTCTTGAGAAATAGAAAAGCGAATCTCGAATCTGCGGAAGTCCAATAGAAATCCACGTTTACCGCCGTGACTTCGTTCTCAAAATATTACGACTTTATTCTCCTCTTAAAACTGTAATGTTATAAATGATTATTATTACGTTGTACTAAAACGCCG
>CM022779.1:13610565-13620565 GCA_012411365.1 Ameiurus melas
CTCTCTCTCTCTCTCTCTCTCTCTTACTCTCTCTCTCACTCTCTCACTCTTACTCTCTCTCTATCTCTCTCTCTTTCTTACTCTCTCTCTCTCTCTCTCTCTCTCTCTCTCTCTCTCTCTCTCTCTCTCTCACTCTCTCACTCTTCCTCTCTCTCTCTCTCTCTCTCTCTCTCTCTCTCTCTCCTCTTTCTCTCTCACTCTCTCACTCTTACTCTCTCGCTTCTCTCTCTCTCTCTCTATCTCTCTCTCTTTTCTTACTCCACTCTCTCTCTCTCTCTTACTCTCTCTCACTCTCTCACTCTGACTCTCTCTCACACTCTCACTCTTACTCTCTCTCTCTCTACTTCTCTCTCTCTCACTCTTACTCTCTCTCTCTCTCTCTCTCTCTTACTCTCTCTCACTCTCCTACTCACTATCACTCCCTTTTACTCTCTCTTTCTTTCACTCTCTCTCTCAGCTCTCTCTCTCTCTCTCTCTCTCTCTCTCTCTCTCTCTCTCTCTTTCTCCCTCTCTCTTTCTCCCTCTCTCTTTCTCTCTCTCTCTCCCTCTCTCTCTCTCTCTCTGTCACAGTTGTATCAACCTGAATACAACTTCCTAATGAACTCTCTCACACTGCATCTATGATCTGTCAGAGATAATCACCCACAATTCCTCTGAGCTTATCTTTAGCTCGCTTTTCTAATGATCCGATTCATATAAGTGAAAAGTCCGTGAACAAAAACAAAGGTGAAGCGTGTCATTTCTCTGGCTCTCTCCTGTAGAGCTGAAACCAGAACATCACGGCGTCCTGAGAATAAATTATCTACCTGCACGAGAGAGAGAGAGAGAGAGAAAAAAAAAGCGGGTCAAAGTTGAACTTTCTGCATGATTTTCTCACGAACGCTTCACTCGCTGCCAGAACTTTGAACTTTTGCACTTTTCTCTGTGTTTTGTATTTTAATGAATAATTCTTTTTTATTTTTTAAGTGTGTTATTACATGATAAGAGCTGCTTAACGAGATCAGTCAGCAGGGTTTCCCTAGACTCCATCGTGCTGAATAAAGGAGCTTAAAAGCTGTCGTTCTGCTCCATTAGGCTCCTCAAAAAAAGAAACCCGAACACACACACAAAAAAAAAACCAGAGGTTCCGCTTCATATTAGTCACGCCCTTGCACTTGGACTCTCAACTCGTGTTTGTGGCACTGCTTGATGATGGACTCGTGCTGGATTTTGGCCTCATTATGATGAATTTGATGAACACACACACACACACACACACACAAACACACACACACTTGTAAACCAGCACCCCCTCCAATCACCTACCCCCACCGCCATGTTCCCCAGCGTCACTCCTGACAAATCTCAGCGTGGAGATACAGGAAACACTCGAGCATCAGGAAGCCGGCTTACGTTTGAGGGGAAGCCGTGTTCCTGTTGTTGCGTGTTGTTGTCTCTGTGACTGTTTTGACATTTCAGACAACCCCGCTTCAGATTTCTCCTCCCCGAGGCTCAGTGTTTACCTCACGCACTGCCACCAGGGACAAACAGGCCATCTCTTACAGTGCTTCATTTCTCTCCATGAGAACGTATCCGTGGGATATTAATAGCCGTCTCTGCTTCCTGAATGGAGATATTAACACATACGCGGTATTCCGGATATCTCCCGATACCTGGCGTCTGCTCTGGGAATTCTGTGAGGAAGTTTGAGTTTCATTTATGCAGAATGCTAACTTGTGAAGAGGGATCATCGAATGTACAGTCGATTAAGTAGAGAACGTAAATCATTTGAAAAAAGACGAAAAAGTACAAACAAACAAATAAACAAACAAACAAAGAAATAAAACATCAACAAAAATAAAATAATGAAATACAGTGTAGTAATAATAACGTATTAAAATGAGATCGAAATATAACCATGCATATGAAAATAAATATCAAATAATACACCGTACATGTTGAATAAGTAAGTAAACAGTAAACAACAAATAAATAAACACAATGACGAAGAGAAAAATGAAAAAGTGCACGGACGTTGGTATTTCGCAATGCGTATTTAAAGATTTTCAAGTCTAATTTTTGAGTCAAGCAGAAAAGGTGGGAAAATACAGTCGAGTGCAAAAGTTTGTACCCCTCCCCCCTCCCCCGCCCCCCTATGCTGGCGAGGAAGGAAAAAAATTCTTTAACCCGTAACTCAGTTTTATTTCGTTCATGCACAAAGCCGATTTTTCAAGTTTACCGAACGTTGTTTTCTGATCAAAGCCATGTCACAGCGCACAGCTTAAACACTACAACAACCGGGTCTCGGTTCCTTAGCGTGCTCAAAAGTGTATACCCCCTGAGACCTGTTACCGTTTGAGCGAGCCTCATTATGGTGTACTTTACAGCTTGACGTAACATAGAGCTGGTCAAGGGGATAAAACTGCCACATGAGTCGGGAATTTAAACAATAAAAAGCAAGAGACTTAACGAGTTAGAAGTGCGCATTTGAATCACACTTAAAAACATGCTTCATGTTTCACTAGTACTGTTTTAACCGCCTCTATGTATCCACGTTTGATGTCGATAATAAAGCAACGTTCCATCAAACTGGACCTGCATTTATCGTTTTTGACGTGAGGGTGCGCAAACTTTTGCACTGAATATAGATCCAGTTCGTGTCACTGCGTAAAATGAAAACGTGGTGTGTCACTTTGCCCGGTTAGAGCTTTAGATGTCGTTCTTCTAAAGACAGGAAATTAGCTTAGCTCAGCAGCGTCATTGATGTGATGCACCTTGATGTCGTTGTTGATGGATGGCAGGAAGTTGTCAGAGGTGTCAGAGGTGTCTTTTGAACATGTGGAAGATAAGCAGCATGACCGTTTCTTTCTCCTTTGCACCCTTTTACAGCAGCATCGATGGTACGGTTATTTTGGCACGTTTCTTTTTTGTAGTGTTTAACTGTGAAATGAAGTATAAAGCGATGGATGTGTGGTGGATTGACGGCTTTACCGATCGACGGCGTTCTAGATATTTCTGTGAGGCAAATTTTGGAGCGTCAGCTTGTGGTACGAACGCCAAAGTAGCAAATTATTTTATAATTATATAACGTTCTATTGTAACAGCTCGTTCACAGGGACTTGTATGGTGGACGCTCCACCTAGAATAACCGTTGACATGGTGACGTTTTCTGTAAGGAGATGTTTATTTAAAGTGCACCTAGTACGGTTTTTCAAATATTCCCTTTCACGTAGCGTGTTATATACGTAGCTGTTCGCGAATGTAAACAAGTCTGCAAAGTTCCAAACATCGAAGCGCGCGACAAACGGAGTTATCGACTCCCAAAAGAAGGAACCGATTCCAAACCGCTGAAACGAGTCGTTAGTGATTCCAGACTTTACTTCCAGTAGGAACTCGTTACAGTAGTGGGCGTTTCCTTTTCCCCAAACACGTTAGACCGATCACGACAGACCGGGACGTCTGACCAATCTCTGAAAGGAGGAGTTTCGAATGAATCCTTTAGAACGGATCATTGGACGAGTCGTTTGTGACACTGGGGGGGAAAAGGGTAACGCTGCAGTTTAAATGATGAGCACGTTAACGTGTTTTTTCACCTCGGACGCGTGTAAATCGATCGTATGAGAGCTTTAAAACAGAATTAGGCCCGTTTCAAAACCATTATAGGTGCGCTTTAACACTTGTGGAAGGAGTCTCCAGTGTCAGTGCTTTGTAACATTCAGAGGTAAAGCTTCAGGACAGAGGAGTTTCTCTGTAACATGACGAGCTGCGTTTTTTAAATTTTGTTTATTGCTGCTAAATGGACCTAAATGTAAGCGTAAATGGTTAAAAAAACAAAAAAAAAAAAGTGACGTGACGTGACGTGACCAGTTAAATACCTAAAGCTTCAACGTCTAATACACACAGCGAAGTGAAACAGAACGTTCCGGTTAAATTACTCTCTCTGCTGACGTTTCACAAGGACAGCAGCCATGGTGTCTCCCCACGTCAGTGTTTTGCAGCGATACGATCTCTCACGCTGGTTTTAATAATGACAGTCTCAGATGAACTCCCTTTCCTGACAGAACTCCTGGAATATGTGTGCAGCAGTAAGGCAGATGCGGTGTGTACGTTTCTCCAGTGAGGCGTTCAGTGATGCGTATCAGGACGCTGCTGGAATGGATGTAAGAGGACAAGTACACGCTGTCGCATTAAACATGTACCAGCACTCACGAGCAGCTTCAGGTCATGCCAGGATGGATCAGGTGTCCTGTTAGCAAAAGTTAGAGAAGCTATAACACACACACACACACACACACACACACACACACACACACACACACACACGTACGCACGTGCTTACAGGCATACATTCCTCAGGAATATATATATATATATATCATTCTGAGTCTCGGTCAAGAGTGAGGTGTATTAGCATGCTCAAAAGTTTTTACCCCCCTCCCCTTTTTACATATTACAGTTTATTTATTTGAGTGCTTAAGGTCATTAAGCTGATTAAGGTGTACACTGACTTAAAGTAAGCCATGAAATCTTGCTGATTAGGACCAAGAAAACGTACAGGTTAGAAAAATGACAAAACAAGCTAGCCAGCTAACTGTCATGAGTGATGTATATTTTCCTCCTGCAGAGTCAGTGTTCTAGATTGAACAAGTGACTAGGTCTGCACGTCGATTGATCTAAAGCTACAGCTAACGCGCTGCGTTTACTGATCGTGCACCGAGCGGCCATTTTGATTCGCTGAACTCGGGTTTGAGGACGGCGAGTAGGAATTTGTGAGTTGAGGGGCCGTTTTCTTTGGTTATTCCTAGTTGGAGGTCTGTAGTTTTAGTCGAATGCAAGATCAGACACAATTAGGAGACAAATATCATGAGACGGTGGCGGAGACAAGGCTAAATCTCAGCGCAGTGTGACGCCAGAGCGAGCAAGGAGGAATTCGTTACACCTTCGTTACTCATTTATTTTTCATTTTTCTCATATGTTGTTTCTTGTTTGTTTGTTGTTGTCTTTTATGTACGAACCCCATATTAGGTCATTCACGAAAAGTGCGTCTTATCAGATCGACAATTTCGACTCTTCGCTACTTTGGAAGATGCTGAAACGTTGGTTCCTCTCGAGGTTTCTTCCTCATGTCATCACAGAGAGTATTTCCTCACCGCTGTCACCTCTGGCTCGCTCATTAGAGATCAATTTGACATCTGGATGTCCATTTTAAAGGTGCTTTACAACTAAGTTGAATTGGTTCATATTTTCATAACCTTTTGCTTAGATGATTAGTTTTTGCTTAGGAAATTATAATGATCATTTTATTATTGTTGTTGTTGTTGTTGTTGTTGTTATTATTCATTCAGTCACTAGACATTTGGGTTTGAGGTCAAAAGATGAATATGAGAAGAGAGGTTAGAACTTTTATTTCCTGGTATGTGGACGTGTTAAACGGCAGAGAACACAGCACCTTCTTGTATCAGACCACCCAATTTGTAGGTGAGCAGAAATATTGGAACACGCGACTGACAGGTGTTAGATTGCTTGTTTAAACAATAAATAGCTCTGAAGATGTACTAGAGGCAAAATGACAAACATCATGGGTTTAAACCCAGTTTACCGTATTACCAGTCTTCAGTACTGTCCAAATTAAATGTTTTTTTTTTCCCCCACTGCTCACTGTTAGAAAACAAACAAGTCCTCAGTAAGCAGCAGGCAGGTGTGAAATTTCACCCCATGAGTGAGCATCTTCCCAGCAGAGATGTAACGCATTGTGTAATACGACCTCGCGATTTCATTTTCGTACCCATGTTACGCCGGCCGTGCCAGTCCTGGGGATTGAGTTTTCCAAAGTATCACGATAACGCAATACGCGGTCAAATATATCAAAAAAACGTATTACCTCTAAAAAGTCCTTCTAACCCAACGCCGTAACAAGACGTGAACATATGTGCTTGTGTATGCGTATATGTGTAATCTGAATCGGCCGTGAAATCCGATCAGGCTCGCCCCAACAGGACGGTTAATTATTCAAGGTGATTTGGCTGAAAACCTGATCGGCTTTAAGGATCTAGCAGGCAGCGTGAGCATCGGAGCTTACCGTGAAACAGCGATGCAGAGCGTGGCACGTTTCAGCGCACTGACCGTGGCGTAACCAGAGACCCAGCTTGGTTTGGTTGGCGTGTTTACTTAAGCAGGAAGATAACAAATTCGCTACAGATGAGGAAAATGTATCGAGTACGCTGAAATCAGGCTTCTGACGTAGTTACTTACTAGAAGTGGTTGATGAAGTGAGCAGAAAACACTCTGTTGCAAGGTTCTGTTCAAACATAGAACTCAAACATAGAACCACAGTCAAGTACCCATGCTATTCTCGGTGTGTAAGTGTACCATGCAGAACTGTATGAACTCATCAGAACTGTTCCACCCTACACTCCCAAGGGTTCTTTGGTTGTCATTCTGAGGGACGTTCTATACAGAACCCTACAACAGAGTTTTTCAAAGTAGAACTTTGGTAGGATGTGAAGAACCCTTGATCTGCCAGTGAACCCTTAAAGAACTCCAAGAGTGTACCAAGTACCAAGAGCTAAATATTAGACCCCTGAGCAGGTTCTAGGTATTAAGAAGAAATACAATGACCGATCATTTGGAATTTGGTCCACACCTCTTAACCAGTTAATACATGGACACTCAGGGTTCTGCAAGGGTTCTTTAAAGGTCAGGATCAGTTTGTAAGTGTATCATGAAGAACCGCGTGTCCAGGTTGGAAATACCATCGGAACTGTTCAACTCTACTCTCTTTAAGGGTTAAAGGTTCTTCAGTTGTCCCTCTTTAAGAGAAATCTTTAAGGTTCTATATAGAAACCTGCAACAGTGTCATCCTATTGTAAAGCATTCAAAGTAGTTCCTTTTAGGATGAAAAACAACCCTTAAAAAACTCTTCAAGAGCCCTTTTACCTTAGTAAAGGTCTTTTCAGAAACAATTAAGAATTAAACTTAAATAATGAGTAATGGATTGTAAATATAATGTTCAAAGTTCTGAAATACAAAATATCACTCTTGAGACAGTTTTTTGATTACTCTAAATTTCCTGCCTTTTAGCTTTCTGCACAAATAATGTTTAATGGATATTTTGAATGAACATTAAATAAATAATAATAGCTTAATGTGAAGAAGAGAATTAACCAGGAAGGCTGACGGAGTCTGCGCGGAGTTTATTCCTTTCTTACAGACGTGTCATTGAGAAAATGAATAATAAAATTCATAATTATGATCTGCAAAAGTATCATTAAGGGGTGTAATACCTGAAGTGGGTGTGGCCTACACTAGACTTTCTTTTCAAGTTAGATATGAGCCCTACAGTACAGCCCCACAGGATCTCAGTCCCGATACGCTCCTCTACGCTCAACCAGATGGCCTGTGAACCTTTCTGGACAGTTGAACAGTGCTCCTCTTATTCATATCTGTATTTATATCCAATTACAGCACATTGTCTGTTTATTCTGAATAAAGTTTGTGGATTCGGTTGCATCCCGACTGTCCTTCACCGCACACCGCATTTTAGTTAACGGAACAGAAAGAGAAGAGAAAAAGGAAAAAAGGGGAGTGCAGACCACAGATCACAGATCACAGATCACAGGCGTTTGACCATCTGTTCCGGTTTTCCAAATATAGAGCTCCTCTTACCCAAGCACAGCCCTCCATTTCATCACCCACAGTGCACCAGAGACACCCCAGACTTTACTTCCTTCTGCCTTAGGACAGGGCTGAGAGGACTGAGAAAAGAAGCCAGAAGAGAGAGGAGAGGACAGGGGAGAGAAGACAGAGGAGAGAGGACAGAAGACAAGAGAGAGGAGAGTACAGGGGACAGAGGAGAGGAGAGGAAAGAGGACAGGGCAGAAACAGGACAAATGACAGAGAACCGGATAAGTGGAGAAGACAGGACAGAGTCCAGAGTTAGGGGAGAGGACATGGGACAAGACAGGGACAGAGGACAGTACATGGGAGAGGACAGGAGACAGGGGAGGGATCGCAGAGAGGACAGGGGACAAGCCAGAGACAGAGGAGAGGAGAGGAAAGAGTACAGGGGACAGGGCAGAAACAGGATATATGACAGAACAGGACAGGGGAGAAGACAGGACAGAGGACAGATATAGGGGAGAGAACAAAGGACAGGACAGAGGAGAGGACAGGGGACAGGACAGAGGTAGCGGAGACGACAGGGGTGATGACAGGACAGAGACAAGGAAGGGGACAGGACAGAGGACATGGGAGAAGACACGGGAGAGGATTGGGGACAAGACAGAGACAGAGGAGAGGATGGGTATGGGGGGTGGTTGGGGGGTGATTGAGGGGTTGAGTTTCTCCCCCTAGAGTAGTGCTGAGACTGTATAAGCAGCAATTTGTCCAAAAAACCCTGAGTGCTATCATGCCGCGCGCTGTTCCCCGCTCTCCCACTGACTCTCAATTACTTAGTTCAACAGAGCACATGTCGGTACAGTGTGTGTTTGTTGCCAGTACGGCTGCCCCCCGAGTCCTGAGGCAGCGCTTGATGCCAAAAGCCAAACGGCATCTGTTCAGCTGCCAGTCACACACTGAGGCGTTCCACCATCACAGTCATGTCTCCCTCTCATTTACAGCGGAGTTGGAAGCCTGTTTTTTTTTTTCCTGGATTTGAACTGATTAAAATATTCCGCCCAGAACTACTGAAAGAAAACTGGCAAAAAAATAGAAATTTCTCCAGCAGAACCCTTTAAGTACAGAGAAATCTTAACTATCAAACGAACCCATAAAAAAACCCATTTGACAGGTACTTGATCACGGTCTCTGGTTGTTCCTGTAGCAGAACTCTTAAAGGTTCTATATAGAACCCTACAACAGAGTGTTGTAACTGGAAAGGAGGGCAAGAACCCCAGTGAACCCTTAAAGAAACCTTGAAAAGGGTACCAAGAATGAACAAGAATGATTGTTCCTCTGGGACAAACCTTAAAGGAAGTATGTAGAACCTTACAATGGAGTGCTTCTCAATCTGAAAGTTCTCCAAGTAGAACAATTTTAGTTCACTTAATTTTCCAGTGAAGCCTTAAAGAACCATTTTAAAGAGCGAAGAGTGAAGACCACTCACAATGATGGTTTACTGTACATACATGCACTTTTAGAGATTCTCTGATTGTTCGTCTGGGGCAAGCTTTAAAGGTTCTATGCAGAACCATAGAACAGAATGTTTCTCGGTCTGAATGGAGGGTAAGAACACTTAATTACTAGGTGAACCCTTAAAGAACCTATAAGGAACCCGTAAAGTGTAAGTACTAAGCCAGTTTATACACTTAGAGGTTCTTCTTCTGGGGCAATCCTTGAAGGTTCTGTATAGACCTTTACCAAAATATTCAGGACAGCAAGGTTTAAGCTTTTGATAGATTCTCGGTAACATGACAAGCTGTAGTAATTTTGTCTTCTAACTTGACAGGAAAGATAAAAGGCTGGTGAAGGAACGACGGTTTATAGCTGCTATAGCGTAAGTGAGAACAAGAATTCAACCGTTTCGATGACGTTCCACAATGCAACTATGAGCAGATAAAAAGTATGATGGTGTTTGTTAATAAATAGAAATTTGTTATCATTGGAAAACGAGGAATAAAACGCTCCAGGAAGTGCTGTTAAAGGAACCCAGAGTGCGTTATACCTTAGATATTCCTTTTCGCCCATGCTTTCATAAGGTGCCAATAATTCAGGACCCCAGCCTGAGGCACATGCAAGTGTGAAAATCTGATGTAATGAACAATCACAGGTTTTAATCTAGTAATTAATCAGAAACCTGACGCCAGCTGTTAGATCTGAGTAATTATTAGGTTCATAATCTAGAACAAAGTCCCAATAACATATTTTACTAGAATAATATTCTGGCAGTAAAAATAATCAAAAGCAGAAATCCTTCTCGGCTCTGGGAACAGTTCCACGCAGCTCTGTTTGATGGGACGCGGTAAGTGAAACTGAAAAGCAATCATCATCATCTCGGTGTTATAAAAGTGTAAAATATAACGGG